>KZ805502.1:0-78533 GCA_003073855.1 Periconia macrospinosa
AGGATCAAGGAGTATTAACAGCTGAAGAAGGACAGCGATTAGCCTCTCTACGAGAATTTGGGGCGCGTAGTGGTGGTAAGAAGGCAAAGAAAGGTAGGCGCACTGAACTAGGTGAGCCATCTCAAAGACGCTGTGGGCAATGCGGTGAGACTGGGCATAACGCACGAACTTGTAAAACTGTAGCGGATACATCTACAGATCATGTAGAGGGGTCGTAGAATACTATTTTGTCTGAATCCTATAGTATATCGCATGTTTTGTAGAGCAATCTGGTGCGGGCTTGGCAGAGTGATCAGCTCGCTTGTGTGATCAGCTCGCTTGTGACCTACGTTATATAGATTTATAAACTTTATTATAGTAGCTTAACCTAATAGTTATAAGCCTAGAATATTCTATAACTTATTAAAGAATATTAATTATAGTTAATAAAATACATACTACCTATTTTTAATTATATTATTTAAATCCTCTACTATATTAACTACTAAGCTAGTATATATAAGTTTTTAAGACTTTTTAGCGTATAAAAGATAAACTAAAAAAAAAGTAATACGTTTTAACGTTTAGTAATACTTTTAGTTAATACTAGTTATAGGTAAAATAAAAAGAGTCTTAGAACTAATAAAATTTAAGAAACTTAAAATACTACTTTCGAAGCTAGGTAAGAGTATTAAACTATTTAATACTTAAAAAACTAAATATTATATAAATACTACTTATTATTAAGCTAAATATAGCTATAATATTAAGCTATATAATAAGTTTTATAATAAAAAACGTAAGTTTTAGGAGTATATTAATTAAACTATTTCTTATATCTACGTAATAGAGATATATAATAAAAATCTTAATATATACGCTACCTAGTAGAATTATATTAAGAAGAGGTTAAAGCTATTAATAGAAGCTCTACTTTAATTACTTAGTAAAAAATATAATACGCTAATAAAAGGACCTACATTTAAAAACTATTAAACGTTTCTTATAAAATAGACTAAGTATAATTTTAACTTTATAAAGGTTAGTTACTTATTATTAATTATAATACTATTAGACTTTATTTGTATAGTTAAGACTTATATTTATTTTATATAAAAAAAGATACTTATAATAGAAAAAATACTAGAAAAAGCTATTAATAAGCTTATTAAGTTTATATAAAAATAGCTAAAAAAACTTTAAAAAATATCTAACACTACGCTAAAGACTACTATAAAAAAAAACTATTTTTTTAACTAATAAGTAATAAACTATATTAACGTAAAAATAATAAACTAAGACTACCTAGCTATACTAAAATTTACTATAATAAAAATAAATATAGAAAACTTATAGAATATAATATAGTTAATTAGTATATACACCTAAAGAAAGTTAATATAACGCCTAAATAATAAAAGTAATTTAAAGATTTTATTAGCTATCTATATAGGAACTTAGCTTTCTATAATATGTAGGCTACACACTTTAAGGACTTAAAGGCTATTAAAATTAAAGATAGATAAAAACCTAGTTAACCTAATAATAAACCTAAAAATAATAAACCTAAAAGTTCTTAATAATAAATAGAAGATATCTAAAATATAAAAAAGGTTAACGTAACTATTTTATAGGTAGTAAATACTATAGCTAATAACATTAAAAATAGATAGTTATATAACTCTAGTTTAAATACTTACATTATTAATAACTTATAGATATAGAATTTTTAGGTTAAAAGTATTCTTACTATAATAATAATACTAGTAGAAAATAGTATAGTGTACTTTATTACGTAGGGATATATTACTTTTAAGCTTTAGAGCTATAATAATATATTAATAAACCTAGTACTTTATAACATCCTATATATCTTAAATTTTTATATAAACCTAGTAGCTAAAACTAAAATGTGTTAGAACAGTCTCTATCTTAATAAAAAAATAGATATATAGTATAATACTTATAATAAACCTATTATAAAACTACATTATTTATAGGGCTTTTTATACTTTCTAATATAGTAACTAACTAAAATTATACTATATACTAATATATATAAATAGCTACTTAATAAAAATAATTAACTAGTCCTAACTAATAAAGTTAAATAATAATAATAATTAATAAATCTTAAAACCTTTACTACTTAAAGTAGTAGATAACTACTATATTTAAAAAAGCTACTAGTATTAATAATATACTAGATTTTTAGTTACCTTAGTATTAATAGAGTAAAACGTATACTAGAGGTAGTTATTAGAGTTAAGATTAATCTAAAATTTTAATATATATATTAACTTAACTATAATATATATTGCTAGTTAAAATCTAAAAAATAGGTATTTAGATAAAAATAAATTTAAGAAAGACTACTTTAACTTTTCTTAGATATATCTATTAATATTATTAAGTTTAATTAAGTAATAAATAGTAATAAGTATATACTATATATATATAACCTATTAATAAAGCTTTACTTTATATAGATAATAGTATTTTATTTAATAAAAAATATACTACGCTACTACTATAAGATGTAAAACTTTATTTATAGAATAGGTAAAAGATTAATAGTACTTTCTAAGGATAATAATAGCTCCTACTTACTATATTTTAGATCTATAATTATTAGTAATAAAATATTACTATAACTTATAGCTTCCTATACTTTAGAATAAGACCTAGTAGAAAAACTAAAAGTAATTATTATTATAGTTGCCTAATATCTAGTAATATAGGTAAACCTTTTTAAAAAAAACTTTAGCTAGAGCTAGTATACACTATAGTATATATTCTTAACTAAACACCTACTAAAAGTATTAAGTATAAAATACTAATAGAGATAGCTACTAGATATAAGCTATTAGTTACCTATATATTTATTATTAGCTTAAGAGCGTACGCTTATAAAACTAATAAGAAAAACCTACTTTACTAAGAGAAACTACACACTAAAGTTTATATTAGGTATTTTATTAGATTTAAAAAGTATTCTATCTACTATATTTAGCTTCTAATATTAAAAAAAGTTATATAAACTAAAAATATTATTTTTTAAAAGAATTAAAGGTACGCTAAATATAAAGATTTTAATATATTAATTATTAGACTAAATATTATTATAAAAATAGTTAATATTAAGCTATCTTAATAACCTAGCGTAAAGTAATTTAATACGTTTTAGTTTTAATTATAGGCTATATTATAGAATAAAGCATTAAAAAATAATACCTTTTAAGTACTAGATTAAAATCTTAATATAAAATATAAAATACTATATAACCTAGAGGTTAATATATAAAAGGATATCTATAAAAAGCTAGAAGTTATATAGTAGTTTCCTATTACATAAAGTACACTATAAAGATTAGTACCTATTAATTAAAATTTAATATAAGTTAATAGACTTTTTTAATAAAGGTATAATTAATTTTCTAACCTTTTATTAATAAGCTAATAATAAAATATTACACTTAATTAATAAGCTATATTAAATTTATAACCTTTTTAATCTAAAAAGATAATAAAGTTAATATCTCTAAATCTTTAAGTTAGATAAAAAAGACTACTACTATACTTAATAATTAATAACTACCCTCTTTTTACTAAGTAACTAAAAACTAATAACTAGAAATACTATTTTATTATAAGTACTCTATAAGTTATTAATAATATATTAGCCTTAAAAATACTAATTAGCAGCTTTCTACCTAAGCTAAAAATATATTAAAATCAACTTAAATACCTAAAAAAGGTTAATTTTAAAAAAGTAATAGAAATTAAGTTCTAGAAAGCTCTTAATATAAATATATTTAAAATTATTAATAAATTTTCTACTACTAAGAAACTCTTACCTATTACCTAAATATAGAAATATAAAAATAATAAGGATAGTAACGTTAAGCATTTTAAAGCTTATTTATATATAAGAAGTAATTTCTAAGAAACTAATTTTAATATATACGCAGTAATACTTATAGCTAAAAAATTTTATATACTTATTATTATTATTAACTACTTTAGTATAGAAATAATATAAGCTAATACTATTAACGCTTTCCTTAACGCTAAACTTCTAGTTTTAATATACTTATAACTTTTAGATAGCTATTAATATAAAAATAAGATTCTACATTATATAAAAGTAATATATAGATTAAAAATATTACCTAAACTCTAGTATAAAGAACTTAGCTATACGCTAGAAACACTAGGATTTAAATATATTACGTATTATATATAAAAAGTTAATAAAGTTCTCCTATTCTTCTTTATTAATAATATATATCTAGTATATCTACTAAAAAATAAAAAATAGGCGCTTAACCTATATTAATAAATAAGAGCTATCTATAACACTAAAGAGATTAAACTTATTAACTAGTTCTATAGCGTAAGGGTAGAACAAAATAAATAAAACTTAATTATTACTTTTACCTAAGAAGCCTATATTAAAAAACTTATTAATAAATATAATATTAGACTAAGTATAGTATTATGCCTACTACTTTTTAGCTATAACTTTTATTTTATA
Source organism: Periconia macrospinosa (assembly GCA_003073855.1). Taxonomy (NCBI): domain Eukaryota; kingdom Fungi; phylum Ascomycota; class Dothideomycetes; order Pleosporales; family Periconiaceae; genus Periconia; species Periconia macrospinosa. The sequence goes on from KZ805502.1 coordinate 4,517, forward strand.
TTAGAAAATAAAGGCTATTAACTTATAGAAAAGCTTTTCTTACTATACTATAGTATTATAGAAAGTATTAACTTTACTACTATTTAAACTTAAGTAAATATAGCTTTTTTAATATTTATGCTAGTAAAATAGTTAGTTAAGCTTTAATAATTAGATTTTAACGCCTTAAAATACTTACTAAAGTACCTTAATACTTTTAAAAACCTATTATTAATATTTAGAAAAAGCTAAGCATTAATTAAATTCTATAGTATATCTAATACTTTATTTATAGATAATAAGGAAACTCGCATATTAATAAAAAAATTTATATTCTTTCTACTTAGGGGTCTTATTAACTAGAAATTATCTAAATAAACTCTTATTATAAAATTAAGTATAAAAGCTAAGCTTTATAGTTTATTTTACGCTAGCTCTAAAGTTATAGCCTAAATAAAAACTCTATAAAACTTAGTGCTAAAGCTTAATATAAAACTTATTTTTTACTATAATAATAAATAAACGCTAAGAGTAGTATAACTTAAAAACTATAAAATTAAAACTAAAATAAAATATATATATATCTAATAATACTAGCTTAGATAGTAATATAAGCGTAGTAATATTAACGTTAATTAAATAAGAATAAATAAGATACTAGTAAATAGAATAACAAAAACTCTACTACTATAAAAATATATAAAATTTATTAATTAACTAAGGATAGGTAGTTAGTAAGATATATTAATAAAGAATCTAAATTTATAGTAGTTAAGGTCCTTAACCTTAAAAGGTAATAGAACGTTATATACTTATAAGTTATTAACTATTATTATAATTTAATAATAATATATAAAATAAGTATAATAAGATATTAACGTTAGATTCTACTACTTATAATAATAACTTTACCTTTACTTAGTTTAAGCGCTAAGACTTTAAATATATCTATTTTATTCTACTTTACTTTTTACTACTTTTTCTACTACACTACTACTACTACTATAAATAGTATTTACTAAAAATATTTATATCTACTATTACTATTATTATTACTATAAAATATTAATTAGTATTTACGCCTATTAACTTAAAGGAGCTAGTTTTATAAAAACTATAAAATAATAATATATAGACTAACGTAAGCTAAAATCTAATAAAATAAAAACATTTAGTAGAATAAAATAATAATATTAATAAACTAGTTAGTGCTTTCTCTAAAAAGTTATTTAAAAGCGCTATAAGATATAGATATAATAAACTAAAAAAATAGATTAATAAAGCTACTATATCTATTAATAATAATATAGAATATATTAATAATTATATAGGACTTAGTAATAATAAAATTATTACTAAAGACCTTACTACTAATAAGGACTTTATAGATAATTACTTTTATAAATAGTCTATAGGTAATAATTCTTAAAATATAGTAACTATTATAATAAGCTTCCTATTTAGTAATAGAGGTAACGTTAATATATAATTAATTAGTATTCTTTTACCTTATTAATACACTACTCTTAACACTTATAATTCTTTCTTATTTATTATACCTAACCCTATTAATAATACTAAATAAAGTAATCTACCTATAAAAAAAAATTAATAAATAAAAGGCTTACGCATATAATAAAATTTATTCTAAGTTAATAGCCCTACTAGTAAAAATTCTTTTTAAGCCTCTACACCTTTTAAAAAAAAAATAGAAGTAAGCTATTAACCCTTAAGATTAAATTATAAGTAAAGTAGATATACCTAAAAAGTAAACGCTAGTTAAAAATAAAAGTAAAGGAAAAGCTAATATATTAACTAATAAAAGCAAAACTATAGTAATAATACTATATAAAGAACGTAGTAACTTTTAAAAAAAAGCTAATAATAAATATAGTATTAAGTGTTAGCTTAAAAGCCTCTTAAAAAATATTAATAAAAACGCTAAAGCTTTTTTTAATAGTTTTAATATATATAGCTTAGCTATAAAAGAGGTTAACCCTAAACTTAACTTTATCTATAGGTATTATAAAATATTATAAAGTATTCATAAGTTATTTTTTAATTTTACTACTAATAATAAAATAAAGTTAACTAAAATCTCTAATTTTATATAAAAAGCTTAGTTAAATAAAAAACTTAATAAACTCTATAATACTATTAAGTCCTATATTTAAAATTTTAACTTTACTAAGGTTATTATAAGTAATAAAGTCTTTAAGTATATACGTTTAGCTAAAAAAACTATTAATAATAAATCTAGCTTAAGTACTATTACTTTAGGAAGAAAAAAAAAGCTTTAACCTACTTTAGTACCTATTATTACTTTTACTCTACCTATTACGTAGCTTATACTAATTTTAACTTAGCTTCTACTATTTTAAAATAAGAAAAAAAAATTTCTAAAAAAGTATAGAAAAAGCTTAAGCGTGTTTTTAATAAGTTAAGTAAAAATATTAGAAATATTATTAATTAATTTTATCTAGTACTTTACACTAAGGGGGTATATTAGTTAAGAAATAACTAATAGCTTACTAATTAGTATTATATATATTATAATTTAGGGGCTATATTATATAGATAGCTCTACTTACTTATTCTAGTATTACCTACCTTAGTATTTAGGGGTCAATATAATATATAAACACTAAGGTTAGCTACATACAATACACACAGATTTATAAACTTTATTACAGTGGCTTAACCTGACAGATGGAACATCAATTGAATGCACGTGGAACTCGGAGCATTTGATCACGTGATCCCCCGCAACGCGCTTTCAGGTCTTGGCTTGACGGCTTCTTGACGCGACGTGCATGGTCCGTGGGGTGTTGTTACTTTCTTTCAGCCTTCAACACATCTACATGTATGTCTTGTACTCTATAACCATAACACGCGTATAACGACCCTATACACATGCGCCCACCTCTGCGACAATGCATTCGGGCTATGGGGAATATGGTAAGCAGACAACAGCGCAATGGACATGCATGCACACAGGAGCTTACAACTCGTCGCCGCAGGAACCAGCCAAATGCCTTTGGCGGGGGCTATCCTCTGCTGCACTTCCATCTCGCCCGAACAGCGTGTACGTTCCCATGGTCAAGCCGCTCCAAACAACAGCTAACTTGTACACAGACAGAGCTCGGGGTCATTGGCGCACAGATGGGAGCCGTGATAAAACTCGACCTTACCTCGGACGTTACACATCTCGTTGTCGGAAACATCAACAGCGCAAAATACCGCTACGTCGCAAAGTCACGCGATGACGTAAAAGTCCTCGATCCCCAATGGCTAGCAGCACTGCGCAATGTTTGGATGGAAGGAGGCGACGTGGATGTGGCAGCACTAGAAGAACAGTATCGGCTACCAACCTTCTACGGTTTGAAGATATGCCTGACTGGTTTCGACGACCGTACGTCCCCTAGCTAGCCTTCAATGCATTATCAGGCAGTGTCACTGACAGGAGTAGCCGAACAGCGTAGATTGATCCAAGACACCGTCTCCCAAAACGGCGGCGAATACCATGGCGATTTGACCAAGAGCGTCTCACACTTGATCGCTGCCTCGCCGGCCGGCAAGAAGTATGAACATGCCATCACTTGGGGGTTGAAGGTTGTGACATGGGAATGGTTTCAACAAAGTGTGGAACGTGGCATGGTCCTCGACGAGGAGCTTTACAACCCAACAATGCCCGTCGAGGATCGCGGAAAAGGAGCCTGGGAACGCCGGGAAAACGCCTCGCCGGTCCTAGGCAAGCGCATCCGCGATATATCCCATCCTGATCCGATAAACCCTTTGCGACGTAAGCTTAGGCGGTCTGCAAGCACACGGTTGGGCACACAAAGTGACGCTCTATGGGCGGGGATCACGGCCGGAAGCTTCGAACAGAAGAAAACCACATCAGATGACTGGACGGAGACAAGCATTGCTAAGCCAGAGCTACTGCCCGCCGATGCAGCTTCAACAGCGCAGGCCTCCGCGACGCATGCTGATGCGGACTCAACCGAAGACCCTGCATCTCGCTCTCGCAGGCCCTTCGTAGATGACGACGACGGCATTTTCGCGAATCGGCTGGCATTCCCATATGGATTTGATCAAAAAAAGGTAGCTATGACTGTGTTCGCTGTGTGGAATCTGCTGCTGACCATGAATTAGACAAAAATCTTATGCGATCATCTCGAAGGAAACGGCGCAGCGGTCGTGCTGCAATCATCAGAGCTCAGTAACTTCGCTCCTGATGACCTCACTGGCGGTTTTCTTGTTGTTCCTCATGACACGCCCATGGATCTCACGGTATTGCCGGAAGAGGCCGGAAAGCTATCGTTGGTGACTAACTGGTGGGTCGAACGCTGCGTCCATGCCAAACGCTTAGTCGACCCCGCAGAAAACGTTCTATGCAGGCCTTTCAATAAACTCAATATTAGTGGTGCGTATTGTTCGTCATATATGAACGGGAATAAAGATGCTGACGTCTCAGGGTTTCCTGATCTGACTATCAACGTAACCGGATTCTCCGGGATAGAGCTATTACAGGTGACAAGAGCTGTGGCGCTTTTTGGTATGCGCGTTGCCCCAGTTAACCCAGCATTTTGGCTAATTGGAATGCAGGTGCCACTTATGATGACTTCCTGTCTCCGAAGATAACGGTCTTGGTCTGTAATACTCGCACGCCGAATCCTGACAAGTTGAATTTTGCAACCGAGAAGAGTATACCCGCTGTTCATGCCGCGTGGCTATGGGAATGCATACGTAGTGGCCATAAGCAGCCCTATGACACATACTTGCTCACTCCAGCGAAGCCTCAACTACAGAGACCGAGACCGAAACCAAAGCCGAAATCTCGGGCGTCTCTGCCTGAAGTTCCCACCGCGCCACTCTCCGAAGAAGACAGCCTTAAACTTCAGACCAAGATTCGTAACGGAAAAGCAGCACCAAAGACTCTTGGTGGACCTCGACGGCCAGGCGCGTTGGAGTTGTCAATATCAGGACCTCCAACCCCAACTTCTACCACAGGATCGTCAAGTAATTCAACTGCGAACACTAATCATACAGGCGAAAACGGTAATAATGAGCTGCACATGGCTGGCGATGGCACAAGCTCTTTACCCTTGCAAGATATCAACCCCAGCGTCAATTCTCCACATCGCCCATCCACCAGCACTACTCACCACACTGAAGAAGATAATGTACCCACCAAGCCCGCACCAGCACCACGCCAAACGCGACGTACAAGGCAACCAACACCCGACTCCTTCGAAACTGACCCACCCTCCCTTGCACCTGCCGACGACAATGTGGAACCCTCGGTAGTGGCAGAAGAAGACCCAAAACCACAGGAAACCAACTATTCGGACATGATGTCCAAGCTTCTCGCCAATCGCAAGACATCAACTCCTGGTGACAACGAAGAAGAAAAGGCGCGAAGAAAGCGGCGGCCGCTGGGGCGTGCTCAGTCTTCAAGGTCAAATGCGTCTACAGCCGACGACCTATCTCTAAAACACAACTCAACAGGAGAGACGGATACCGCCGAGGGGAGAACAGTTATTGAAGAAGAAGAACAACGTAAGGCCGAACCCGAACCTTTCAACATCACGCAAGCCAGCCAAGAATTGGGATGGGATTCACCCGGTGCCCAGCGTGCAAGAGAGAACATGATTAGAGCTATGGGAGGAAAAATCAAAGAGAAGAAGAGCAATGTAGAAGCAGCTGGAGTTGTTGCGGATAAAACCGATGTTGCTGCTGTTGGGGGCAGAGCAACCCGGAGAAGAAAAGGATAATGCTGTGTGTATAGAGAGCATGTGGAGGAGGTCATTTCCCTATGACAAGCATATACGCGTGTTGGATCCATTATACTTTTTTGTACAGAAACGGAAGCAACCGAGCGAATAACTCATACATAGCATGGCGACGGCGTTTACTGCATAGCGAAAGGTGTCTATCTCAACAATCCAATCCCATTCAATCCCCCTCCCAAACCCTTCACAACCCATACGTAACCTTCAACCTGCGATCCAAATGCTGCTTCGCCGTCAACACATCCTCCCCGCCGCCTTCCTCCCCATCCCCAACCAACCCCAACCTCACCCTCTGCCTCCTCAACTCCTCCACCCCCTCCCCGCCCTCAACAAACCCCCTAATAACCTCCCCCGGCACCGTCCCCAACAAAACCCCATCCAATGGATGACAGAAATACGCCATGCTATACCTCTCCTCGCTCCTCCCATCATCCCCTCGTGCGAACGCAACGCGATGCACGGTGCTCTTCAACATCCCGCCCGTCCAGAACGACAACAGGTCCCCAATGTTGACGAGGATGGGTGGGGAGGCGAGCGTCTCAGGAGAAGGGTTGACAGGAACGGATGTCCACGTGCCGTCTGGTTGGAGCAGTTCGAGCCCGGGTTGTCCAGGAAGGCGGAATAGGAGGGTCAAGGAGCCGTAGTCGGAGTGGGCGCCTGCGCGGATATCTTCTCCTTCTCCTCCTCCTCTTCCCTCTCCACGCTTCCCTTTCGCACTCGACGGCCGCGGCTGTGAGGAAGCCGGGTAGTAAAGGAGGCGGAAGATGGTGCCGGAGGGGCCGAGGGATTGGTCGTGGCGTGAGGAGAAGTAGGTTGGGTCTGGGATGTGGAGTGCTGTGTTGAGGAGCGAGAGGATGGTCGTGCAGAGCGTGTGGCAGGAGGTTTGGAAGCGGGTTATTAGGGATGAGGAGGTGGAGAGGGGTGTGGGGAGGGGTTGGAGGGGGGATGTGGGGGGTGGGAGGCCGATGTTGAAGGCTTCTTTTGGGTCGCCTTGCTGGGGGTGCGGAGGGATGGTTAGTTGGGGTTTGGATGGTAGGTGGGAGGAGAAGGGAGGGGTTAAGGAGATCAGATGGGGGAGATTGAAGGAAGTAGGTAAATATGATCATTAGAGAGAAGAAGGAGATACCTTTTGTCCAGTAGGATCTAAAGACTCCCCTTGCATCTTCACCCACCCACGATTAATACCGCCCGCTTTCTCAGAATGGATGGCGAATTCGCTCTTTTGTTCATCGGACTGCTGGAAGTATTTGCGGGACTGTAGAGTCTTAGGTCTTGCATCCGTTTCCCATCTTTTTCACAAAACGTTGGATTCATACCAGCTCAAACATGTCGTCAATATCCTTTGGGGGGATTGTGACTCCATCGTTTTTGATAAAGAGGAAGCCGTGGGATGAGGCCGCATTGAGAACTTGTTGGGCTACTTCTGGGGAAGGAGAAGAGATGTCGATCACGGGGATAGTGGTATCTGAGTTGCTTGTGGAAACCATAGTGTAAGGGTGCTGTATCTAGGCACTGTTTGAGTGGTGGTGGAGTGACGTCTTGGGTTATCTACAAGTATCGATAAGCTTAGGTCTTTGTGAGGAGGAGACTGAAAACTAGATAGTTTGCTTGGTGGATAATTTGACTCTTGTATGTCGGTAAGGAACCAGATATTGACATACACCGACCTCTATATATTATGTAATGACCAACTAGAATTCCTACTGTGAATCTCGTGTTTCTCTCGTGGTACCTGGACTACGATCACTAAAGTTAGTGGTCGACAAGGGTGGCACAGACCCACTACCCGTGAAGCTGTGCTGAGCTCCGAATTTACACCTTCCCTCCCCAACTTTCCCCACCATACCTGCCGCCCTCGCGATACAAGGTCCTTCTTGTACTTTAACAACCTGCAGGTGCAGAAACTCAAAAGAGTGGTGTACCTTCCCGTCCGACCGTCCAATCGCGCCCCCACAACTTCCGCAATCGACTCTCGCATCTTTCGAGATGATCCGCGATTTTGAGATCTGGAACACCAATCTCGGGGAGGCATCCCAGTTGGAGGAGCTGCGCGGACAGCGTGTTGGCATCGAAGCCGCCCATTATCTCCAGCACCGTGTCCTCAATCATCCCCATGTCAAGGAACCGCTTGTCCCTGCGCTCGGCGGTCTGCCGTTTGGCTTTGAGCCGCATTTCAAGAACGACCTGAGCAAGTTTGCTGCTTTTGGAATTGAGCCATTCTTCATTTTCAGCGGCTTGGATATTGCGAAGCAGGACAATCCCTTTCGGCAGAGGCAGGAAGGCTCCCAGATCAACGCCGAAGCCTGGTCATTGTACGAGCAGCACCATGCTACGCAGTCCGTTGAAAAGTTTGGTGAATCAAGTAAGCTTACCTGGCATTCTGCAATAACTTATCTTCACAAGGCTAACTCTGGACAGCCTATGTCGCGCCCGAAGACCTCTTTGCTGCGCTCCAGGAGATTCTTGTGGAACGGAACATTTCCTTCTTGGTTGCTCCCTACAGCTCATGGGCACAGGTGAGTCTACAATGAACCCTCGATTGGCATAGATGTTGATATTTAGTAGCTAGCGTATCTTGAGAAAAACAACGATGTCGCCGCCGTTTCGGGCTCATCCGAGTTGCTTCTATTTGGTTGCGAGAAGTTCATCACGTCATGGGATCTTGAGGCGGATACATTCAAATGGTTGAAGCGGTCGAAATGCATAGCCGACCTACGGAAATACAATCGCGACAACGCTGAGATCACCGACGATATGTTTGTCGATGCTTGCATCCTCGCTGGGACACATTTCCTCCCCACTCTACCCAATCTCGAATCGCCGAACCGAAACAAACAACCGAAACCTGTCAGCGCGATTGATATGATCATGAGCCAAGGAAGGTCAGGTTACTCTGTGGTATTAAACAGCAAGGATGACCCGCGGTTTGATCAAACAGACTACTTCGACAGGTATCGGAAAGCTCGTCTGGCAGTAAAACACCACCCGGTGCTTACGAACGAGGGCAAAGTCGAACCTTTGCTACAGACACAACTCCCGAACGACTCGCATGAGTTTATAGGGCAGCGGCTGCCAGATGAGGTCTTCCATTACCTGTCAAGAGGTCTCATCAACTCGCGGGTGCTCAATTGGCGTGCCAGCAGCGAAATCATTGAGTCCCCGCCCGTTGACGGAGGCGATTCAGTGGAGTATCAGGCTTTAGTCAGCGCGAAACTCACTCCTCTTCGGACAACAGCGATCAACCTCTTATCCTCCTCACTTCACAACTGGTATCAGCACAAGGATATTGATCTCAAGTGTTGGTTCCAGACTGACCAGAATGGAAAACCTCAGGGAAGCACTATTAGCATGAAGGGCTTGCCAGAATGGCGCAAGTCGGTTGATACATGGAACGTGAGGGAGGCAACTTTCAAGGATGTCGTCGCCAAGCATAAGGTAAGTACTAACATATTGCAAAAGGTCCTCAGACATTAACAATTTTAGGGATGTGGGCGTCTGGGATCTGCTATTCTAGCTTTGCAAGATTCCGACTTCGTCTCAAAATCCTCCTCAAAGAAGGACTCCGCTAATGTAAGTCCCCTGATATTGTTGCAGGAACTTAACTGATTGTCATATAGCCTCTGACTACAGCCGATGAGATATTGTATAACTCGATCTGGCGCTTCCTTGCTTTACGTGAATACGTTGACAACAACCATCAATTAACTGCATGGGGCAAGGTCCTCGTGACAGCCATCTCCGCATTGAAGGGCAAGTCTGACTTAGAGGAAGCTGCTTTGGTCATAATTGAACTGTTGCGCCTCAACATACTCAACTCGGACTTGAACATGTTCCCCTATGCGGGCGCTCCAATGCGTGGTGAACGTGAGTAGATTCCCCTGTCTTCCTTGTATCTGAACTAATAAGATTGCAGTAACCGATCGTCAATTCAACCTTCTTCTTGCAAGGATCGCTGGTGTTGGAAAACTTCAGCATGCTGCTATCGGCTTCACGGGACCTCTCAGCCAGCACCTACTCGCTTATGGTTCCATTATCAACCTCGTCCGACAATCTCTCCGCGACTTGGTAGAGGTGGCAGCCACCCACATGTTCATGGGCGCTTTCGCGAAACGTGACATAGTCAATCTGTCCGAGGTTGCCGTCAAGTAAGAGTTCACTATCCACGTATCCCTTTGCTCTTCTAACTTCAGTAGGCTTCCATTCCTCCTACCTACCAACTGTGCCCTCAGCATCGCCGTGAAGTCGTACCTGGACGAGATGTTCAACGACGCCGAACCCGGCTCCGCCGAGGCAAAAGCACGCGTTCGCGACTCAACAATCAAGCGTTACTTCCCGCAATCCATCGATGTTCTTGGCGATCTCAACGTGGCGTTCGAATTCTGGGACGCCGTGTACGAAGGCGTGAAGAACTCCGGAAGCGTGATCAAAGAGGCGGACAAGAAATACTGGGACGAAACCAACGAGTGGCTTAAAACGAAGCGATGAATGACTAACGTTCTAGGCGTTTCTGGGTAGAGAAAAGGAAAGCAAAGACATCTTTCGGGTACAACAGCGTCTTTGCTTGCAGCCATCAATGCTGCTGATTTTTTTTTGGTGGGCGCAGGTGTTCGACAAAAGCCCGTCCAATGGCTAGAGCCGTGGTGGGGGTCATGAAATCTGACGATGAGGGGGGGATATGACGGCGAAAACGTTTTTGGGATAGAAACCAACGAGATATGGGAATTCTGGTCCAAAAAAGGAACAAGTAGCTGATAACCACCAGTTGCTTTCTTCTTTTTCATCTCTTTTTTTTTTTTTTTTGAACTATTCTACGGAAAAAAAAAGAGGGGGAAAGAGAATCTTAGGTAGAACAAAAAAAAATGAACAGAGATCGATCTGAGATGATGCGATTAGTATGTTGAAGTCATTGTGAGGAATGTATTACCCGTATATTTCATGGGGTGAGTGAGGTGGTGATTTGTGCATGTTCTTTCTCGCCGAATGTAGTATAAAAAACCCATAAGTACCAACAACGAGGAACGGTACTGTGGAAAGCGCAAACCAACCACAACTATTGAACGGAGTATAATGCAATAACTCACCGTTTAAGAAAAAGAGATGGAAAAGATTTCTTGAGTGGGAAAGTTGATGCCAAAGTGTTGATTGTAGAAGGGGACTTCCGCATGTCAAAAAAGGAGGAAGAGAAGAGAGGACAAAGATTGATGCATATGTATGCCAACAGTGAGGAACGTTGGGAATGATGTTGTCGAACTCAACCACGATCATCACTACACAACATGAGAGCTACTTCCTGGGTTCAAGGAAGAAGAAAATAGGCAGTAAAGTTTCTTAAACAAGCATTGCTACTTTATGGCAAAAAACTGTTGATTGTAGCTAAGTCTTCCGCAGCAAAAAAGGAAGAGGAAGGATAAAAGTGGGGGAAATATACACTATTATTGGGGGAACAAGTACCATGGAAAGCCAAAACCCAACAACAACAACCATTGAGGCGGGGGGGACGAGGCTCTCAGCTCATCAATTACAACAATATTCCCTTGTTTAAAACAAAGTTTTACTGCAAAAACCCATCCAATTACAGTAGCATTCAACTTCCGCAGCAAAAGAGCGAGAGAAAAGAAAAGAAAAGAATGAAACATAGATGTGTTAACACCGACGAACGTTGGAATAATGTCGTCGTTCGAACTCAGATCACATAACTACAACATCAAAGATATATCTTTATATCTTTATGTTTTTTCACACCGTGAGTTTGTACATATAATCGCAACCCCTCCCGCCCCCCCCTAATATAAAAAAAGAAGGGCTAGATTGCACTTACTTATTATTATTAATATTTGATTACACTACACACACACATTATTCCTGTTTTCCTTTTTGATATAGGTTAGGGGTCGCTCTCTCGCTCCCTCGCTCGCTCACGCGTGCGTGTGTGTGTGTTGGTTCTTTTGACGCCGTCCCGTTTTTGTGTTATGTCGTCGTGGTTCCTTTTAGGGGCTTTTTTTTTTTTTAGATATCTAAAGTTACAGTTATTCTTTTTTTTTTTTTTTTTTGATTTCTAGATAAGTTTTATATAGTGGAGTGGGAATGGAAAGGGGGTGGGTTAGAGTTGAGTAGGGACTTGTCTCGCGCGCGCCGAGCTAAGCTAAGCTAAGAATAAGAGAGGGGGGGGAGAAAGGTGATGGAGGGTTAAGGTTGAGGGAAGGCGGGGATTGTGTATTGAGAGTAAGGGACAGTGGGGGGAGTACTAAATGAAATTAATTACTTATGCTTAGTCGCAATTCTATAAAAGTTCTATAGTTTTTCAGTCTTTTTCTAGATTAAGTAAGAGAAACGGAAAACTGTTGAATATAGAAGGGGACTTCCGCTTCCGTTGTGGAACACGTACGAGTTACACTAACTACTACTACAATAAAACATGATAAATTTTTTTAAGAATCTGTGCTGCTTGTAAGTACAACATAGGTAACCTACCTTGGTAAGTTTTTAGTGTGAGGCTGTCGGGTGCTAGGGAGTACATAATGCTGATAATATACTTGATTAGGTATGTTTTTTTGTGGAAAGGTGTTGATTCATGTAGCGCGTTTGGTACAGGTGACCAGCCATGTAATATACCTGATTGGGTATGTTGGGGAGGATATGTGTTGATTGCGGTAGTGCAAAAATATCGTGATTTGCGGGGGGGGGGGGTTATCTTTTAGTTACTATAATGGACGTGACAGTAGGGTTGAATATGCTAGAAGGGGGAAGAGCTGTAAGGGTGCTGTTGAGGGCTGTATGCATTTCATCGTGAGTTTGCGAGTTGTTTGATTTGTTGCTTGATAGGGAAGGCTTGGGGAGACGCGGTTGATTGTGATGATGGTACAATTATTCATTGTGATATATGAAGGGTTTGATTTGCTGCAATTTAGCAGGTTTTAGCTAGGGAAGTTAGAGGGGCGATGCTGTTGATTGCAGTGATGAGCGTTGTGGTTACGTAGCAGTGGATTATTAGCTATAATGTTAACTAGATTCAATGATCTCGATAGGTAAAAAATTGGAAGGGGTGTTGAAGTCTGTAGTAGGAAGCATCGTGATTTGCGAAAATCTACTGAAAATGAAATAAAAGGAAATATACTAGTTAAGGAAAGTGCAATGAGGAACCGTTGAGTCGTTCTATTTACAGAGAATTTAGTTAACGATTAACATGACTTAATACATGTATACCCAATGCAGTATGTAGGCTTATAGGGAACCTGTTGATTGTAGTAGATCTACTGTGTAAGGGATTTACGAGGAATTTGATTACCCTAGGTGGAAAACCTGCCTACTTAGGAAACTTTGGGGATGATGTTGATTGCAGTCCTTCAAATCACGGTGGTGTACGAGGTTTGAATCGTGATTGGCCTCTCGTGCAATGCTCCAACGTTATAGTATTCCCAATAGGGAAGGTTTCGAGGTAAACTGTTGAATGCAGCATTGAAGGCGTGTTATTTCCGAGGTTTTTCAATTTCTTGCAAATGCACGTAATCCGACGTGCTACAGTGATGCAGGCATTGGTTCAAAACGGTAGCTTAGCAATGCATGAAGATTTGAGGGGTGAAACGTAGGGAGTGGAAAGATGGTAGTTTCGTTGAGAGACATGTCTGGGTGTATAGCGCTGAAAACCTAAGTACGAAAAAAATTGCACGCTTAGGATAGAGACCATACCCAGTCCGAGCTTTTAACTCTTGCTGTTACATAAAAGCTAACCGTCCTAGTACTTATCTACTAATACTGAAGCTCTGGCGGCCCAGCGGTATCATCTTGCCAAGGGTCTTGCTCCCCGAAGAAGGCTAATCTTGCTGAACGAGAAAGATCTGAGTACTAGGATATTCGTTAACCATTGCTGTAACACCAATGGCCAGGTACATCAGTCATCGCTCCTTCACAGCCAGATTCCTGAGCTCGCCTTTGAGGGTGCCTGTTGCATGAATCAGTATCAACCATCACCCAGCTTTAGGAGTTCAAATTACACTCTGTTTTTGGGTGGAAGGTTGCAGAGACTCTTTGCCCTGGAGGGGTAGTTCCAGCCACGGACCGAGTGAAGGAGTTCTCGACCCTCCCTGACTTGATACTGGTACTTTGGATCAAGTTTGAATAATTAAGCATTTCTATATATTGAGAGGCTCTGCATCGCGGTCTTATAACCCTGGTGTGAAAATGAGCTGCTAGTCTGCCAATGAGCATTTATTGATTGAATAACTAAGGAGCTATTTTACAAAAGAAATAGGTGTTTAAATATATAAGAAATCGGTGTAATGTTACTCTGTGTAAGCTCCTTTACCGCATGTAGCTATCTCTCCAGAGCCGAGAAACCCTTGCTAGTGAAACTGAAGCTCTCATTCAACAACTGGGGTGCCCGTCCAATCAGCACCATTTCACTGCAATCTTTAGCCCGCACGAGGAGCTCGACGTTCTCCACAACGACCCCTCTACCCAATCAGCACCCCCGGTAAGGTTAAAAATTGCAGTAATAAAAGAGTCTCACGGAGGGAATGTTATAAAACAAATCGAAGCAGTAAAAACAGCACCGTATCTAAAATGTAACAGAACCAATCGTTCAGGGTGCTCCCGCCTTTTCATATATATATGTGAATAGTTTTAGTCTGGATGGGTAGGGATAAATAGCAGTATCTTGAGCATATTTTATCCAAAGGCGTAGAAACAATATGGACAAAGCAACCACACCATGTGAGGGGGCACGACACTGCCTTGTGTAAGCTAAAAAATGCAGTGAAGTCGGAACAGGGTCGGAACCAAGTACGGAACAAGACAACTGAGGAAGAATCTACTAACTAACGTTAGTTAACGTTATCAGTCAAACCGGTGTATTCGTCATGTGTGGTGCCTAAACAGGAGGGATGAGTCCGTATTTCACTGCAATCTTTGGTGCATTCGAAGAGTCCTACTGTCTTCAGCTAGCTGGCTCCCATGATGTCGACGAGGCAAGCGGTTCAGATCATCTCCACACTGCGTTGTGATAGGTAGGCTAAAGATTAACGGTGGAGAGCCTGAAGTTGCACTGCAATCTTTAGCCCGCACGAAGAGCTCGACATTCTCCATAGCAATCCCTCTACCCAATCAAAACCTCCCGCCAAAGACGCTCCACCCCACCATACCCAACACAGAACGCACTTGTCTCTCCAGCCTCCCTGCGCCAGGCAGCACACCCACGTGACCTCACTAGCGCCTTCGCACCGGAAAAACCAAATCCCCTAGCGCGGGTCTAGCAAGTATATAATCCCGCCGTCCCTCGGGCTCCTACTTTCTTCCTCATACTTACCTTCTTGCGATCGTCCATGCTCAAGCATATGGAGATCTGGAATCTTCGACTGCATTGCACAGCGCGGATTGGAGATTCTACTAGCTGCCCTTCGGGTATCTAGGCGGGGCAATTTTTGCTGGTCCAACACCTTATCACTCTTTTCATTGACTGTGCTGCTCCCATAGTGGAGCGGTGCGTTGAGGAAGAACTGGTGATTCATCGTGATGGGATGTTGCTCTGAGAGAACTGTTGCACGCTATGGAATCGATGCTATCGTTTAGGTGTGTATGGTCAAGGCCTCGTTGGATTGTATCTGAATGTGGAGGCAGCTTGAGATGGTGACGGGCGACACGGTGGTCGAGTTTGCTGCCGCGTTGCGTGAAAATTTGACGCGTCGAAACACACCCCCACGTATGTAGCTGTCACAACAATATTCACATCAACCTTTGCCGTGATCGAAGGTTTCAATGTTACTGTTACACTATCACTTGCTGCTCGCAATCTCTCTTGCTGTACAAAGCTTCGTCGGTGATGCAAGCGCTTAGATGCTCTGCGTCGAGCTGAATTCAGGTCCCCCAGCCGAGAGACGGCAGGCTCTCACCTTAAGCCTCAGCCCGTCCCAAGAGTTTTTCATAGTTACTAGCAAAGCATCAATATTGCGTGATAGATTGCCTAAAAAGTAAAGATCAATGGTGGTGCAAAATCACGTCGCACACGCGCTTCTGGCAAAATTTGAGGTCGACGCGCGCGACTGCGTACCCACACACGCCCAAAATCACAGCATCGCAGCTCAACCCCGCCAATAAAAAAAAGCACCTACCCATAGTCCTCCTCCAGAAAGACTATCCACCATCCATCTCTATCGAAAGCAATCAAAAGCTTCTACCTCTTGCTTTCCTTCCTGCCGCGCCTCTCTGCTCTCCCAACACGTCGTCCGTCGCTGCTCTCCTAAGCGCGACGCTAAGCCGAAATCGGCATCGTACTCACCACACCACCCAAGGCGATGAGAACGTGATGAGCCACATAGTTAAATGGGCAAAGTAAAATTAGGTCATGCCGGATTTGATTGTTGTGATTTGGATCGTTGTTAGGTGGGGGGATAGTTGATGGGAGAGTAAGTGAGGGTGGGAAACGAACGTTGCCTGAGCACTTTTTTTGGAGATGAGGAAAGTCACGGATTGAGGATACATAATGTGGAGGCGCAACTCAAGGAAGGCAGTTCGCTACATGAACTGTCCTGATCGATTCACGGTCGTTTGGTATAAGCTGGAAGGGTACTGGTAAGTTGGTTGGTGGGTAGGCGCCCAGTATGGCGAATGCGCTTTTTCTCCATGTTTTTTTCCGTCCATCTCATATTCTTACACCATTTTCATAAACTCACAGAAAGCGCACAGAATCCGTTATTTTTGAAACATTTGTTTCTCCCACGCCTTGCGAATCAGGGGAAGTAAGACATATTCTTTGGTGAAGACAAACACTGAAACCCTCCGCAATCATCTCCATCCATCAACTAAACAACCTTAATAGTACAGCAATATCTTCTTTCGCTCTACGAAAGAAACCCTCTATCCACCCAAAAATACCAAGTAGAAAACACCGAATTTATCCCACATGTCCAATCCATTCACCCTCGAATCGCTTTGTCCAGAGCCAGAATAGCGTCCTGAGGACAATCGCCCTGGCTACTACACTTTTTGACATTTCCCAGCATCAGCTTAGCCATCCAGCCTTTCCGTCGCTTGTAGCACAACTCTAGTTCGTGTTGCTGGTATTGTGTCCGATCGTCGATATGTAACATAAGATTATCTGAACATCATTAACAAAGTTCAACGACAAGCATTTGTCTGGGGCGGTTGATCCATTTACACTTACCCAGGATTTTGGGCTTAATGTAATCCGGAATTGTGACGTTTCTACTAAATGCGAGCCTGCCCAGGCTCCCTTCGAGATGTGTTATAATGTCTGAATCGGTTGGGGAATTCATCGTAAAAGCAAGTCCGGAGCCGCACACGCTCGATCAACGAGCGTAAAGGAGAGAAAGAGAAAAAAGAAAGAAAGAAAGAAAGCTCCTGACAGGCAGAGCAAAAATAGAGACCTTGCGCGTAGGGAAAACTTGAAAAAAAAAACGAATAACTCGGAAGACGTGGAAACTGAACCAGCAGTTACGTCGTTGTTGTTGTTGTTGTTGTTGCAAGTATCTTTCTTCGTCGTAATCGTCAGTCGATCTGATCCCCCCTTTCCCATTTTTCCAACGCGGAGGAAACAGTTGAATTTATACACCTCAAATCCTCCTTCATCATACAAACAAGCCCTGTGAGACAGTTCGCAAGCATTGATGCTCTAGCTCCAAAGCCACATCCCCATCTCACGTCTGTGAACGAATCGCTTCGGCTTTGTCTCGCATTGTCTGACTACACACACAAACACAAACACGCAATTCACAGAGAAGGATTGTGTTTTCTCGTAAGACATGTGTTCTGTTTCGTTGGATACTGTAGGCTTGAAGGGTCATGGGGTTTCGGAGAACGTTCATCATGACAATAGGAACGTGGACGATAAGTGGCACGTGTTAGCTAGATGGAATCCGGTGGCGAAGGAGAGAAAGGAGAAAGGACTGCTTTGTCAAAGTCATTTGACTCACTTGTTTGAGACGATGAGGGATTGGTTGGATGAGGGGTGGTGAGTGTGAAGACCTTGGTATGTGCGGCGGGGGGGAGGACGTTTTCCAGATTAACGCGGTGTCTCTTTATTTAACTTGCACGTATATTGCTAGGTTCGTCGTCTAGTTCACTAGGCCTGAGGTAAAGAGGGAGGGTAGTTGAGGTGGAGTTATACATGTGTTCTTTATTTACGTAGGTATTGTGCTGGTTGTATTGCACAATGAGATGTAAGTTCATATTTAAAAATGTGGGGATGATGTGAAGTGAGGTGATAGATATGAATTTGCGGGGAGGGGGGTTTATGGTATCTTTTGTTATGGGTTGGGGTTGTTCACAGTTGTGGCACAAGGTGGCTGTATCTATTGGATGACAACGACCGATTTAAAGTTTATATTGATAGCTATTGGCCTTATGTAGCACGCCGTGCATATACTCATCCAACGTGTCAGATAGCGGTGGTGTCAGATAGCGGTGGTTGCGGCGTAGTAAAGTAGGCTCGATTGTGTATAACTGTACTCCTACATTCCACCTCTGGTCGCGTCAGTCATAGCGTGTTCGCTCCAAAGTGTCGTCGTCTTCTACTTCATAGCTGCCTACATTATCTCTCATATCTCGCCCTCACCATGTCACAAGCAGAGGAGGTTAAGACTCTTATAGCTCAACTCGAGCGCTTCACGAACTCTCCTCCGCAGGACATTGATAACTCCACTCGCATAAAGTTGCGGGAAGCGTCAAAGAATTTGAGCATTGCAGTTGAATTACAAAGCGATACCCTATTCCGTATTGGCTTCTCTGTGGGTTTGCGTGAAAAGCCAGAAAAGGAGGCTGCAGGCTAACATATGTAGACCATGCAACTTTACATGGCTAGAGTTGGCAATGACGCTAAGATTTGGACGGTTTTGGCGGAAAGCGATGGCCCCTTGAGCCTTGCCCAAATCGCGGAAAAGACCAAGGTTGATCCTATCTTGCTGAGTAAGTACATCGTTCAAAAATACGTCTTCTTTGGCATCAAACCTAACAAATGAATTCTCAGAGCGCGTCCTTCGCTACTATGCGTCATTGCGGATGCTGGATCAACCTGGCGAAGATGCGTATGCTGCCAATAACGTGACTAGAACGCTTGCTGGCCCAGGCGATATAGCAGTCGAATACTTGTATAAATTATTGCCATTATCTTGAGGACGCCGCTGATACCCCAAATAGTGCCACTCTCATGCAGAAGCCATTTGAAGCGATACCGCGCTACCTGAAGAAACACGACTACAAGAATCCCGCTCATCCAACAGACTCACCCTGGCAGGAGGGTTATGAGACAGAACTGCATCCGTTTGTATGGCTTCAAAACAATCCTGGACGCTTTGGACTGTTCATGCAGTGGGTGCATTTAAGCCGGGCAGGCCTCCCGCTGTGGTTTGATGTCTTCCCATTCGACCAGGTCGTGGGCCATGGAAGCGATAAAAACATAATCCTCTTTGTTGATATCGGAAGCGCTCTTGGTCACCAGAGCATTGCGCTGCGCCAGCGATTCCCGGATCTACCAGGACGTGTCATTATTCAGGATACGCCACAGGTTATCAGCGCAGTGCAGCCGAGTCATGATATCGAACCCCAGGTCTATGACTTCTTCACCCCTCAGCCGGTCAAAGGTATGTGGATTGCTCCCGATGTGTACTATCATGAACTAACACGATCCAGGCGCTCGAGCCTATTACCTGCGAAACATTATACATGATTGGCCAGATGAGCAGGCTGTTGCGATCCTGAAGAATCAGATCTCTGCCATGTCAGAGGATTCAGTAGTTCTCATCGATGACATGGTGCTGCCGGAGAAGGGCTCGCCTTGGCGTGCGACGCAGCTGGACATGGCCATGATGGCGACGCTTGCAGCCTGGGAGAGGTCGGAGACTCAGTGGTATGCACTGTTGGAAAAAGCAGGGCTAGAGATTGTGAAAATCTGGAAGTATACTGAGGAATGCGATGACTGCATCATCGTGGCAAAGCCAAAGAAGGCTGTTTAGGGTCAAGGGCAATAGTTATTCGGGATTTGTAGTGAGCCAAGAGCCCATTCGAGTGATTACATCGGGTTGTTAGCGGCGGCAATTCCAGAGTTATTCTTGAGCGAGATCGCAATGCAGATGCGATTATTCGAGTTTCGTCTTGTTATCACTCACATCTCTCAACCCGGAAACGTCCATTGAAACCTTTCCCGTGCTTTCTCCGTTTTCGACGAGATTTTGGAAGTAAAAAATATGTGTTGATCGTCGTTATGATAATCGAATCACCAACGGTATGACATGGGCAAAAATCCCATATTCCAAGCACCTTATAACTATAAAAAACGACACTCACTATCACATACGACCATAGGACCATGAATCCAGCGCTTCCCGTCCGCTCAGCGGTACTTAAGCATGGTACCGGCGGATTAGTAGTTAGGTGGGTGACCACTAGCGAATACCTGCTGTTGTATGTTTTTGCTTTTTTACTGTTTTTTTAGCGTCTATATATAGAAAGTGCATTGTGGTTTTATTGTGACGGATCTTTTGCATCAATTTCGTCGACAACAATCGTGCCATCCAGTGGTCTCGTACGATACATTCTGATACTTCGCACAACTAGAGAAATTCTTCTTTATTGCTGACCAGTTGGTTTCAGCCGGCTACGTCGATTCTGCCAGCATAGGTCGATGCCCAGCTCTTATTCATCCGCGCCAAATCTTCATGGTTCTCCAGGCAGCGTGAGCTTGGATACTTTTTGAACGAATACTATGCGTCAGGCATTCATCTTCCAGGGAAATCATCCTCCGCATCTTATCATCTTAACATACAACCAGAAGCCATCGCGTCGAGAGCTTCGGAGTTGACAACACGTGGTGTAGCGTTGCAACTCATCGATACCGCAAAGAGAAAATCCCTCACGGAAGTATCGTTTACATTAAACGTTACAAAATGCACTCCACATAATTAAGCAAAGATTATCGTAGAAATACTTTCTAAACTTCAATTCAAGTAGCTTCAACACTCATCTACTCGTACTAGTAGTAGACCGGCTATCCGCTAAAGGTTGATTAGGTTTAGTAGCCTTGCTTTCATCTTGCATCTTTAGCTATTTCACTAGACTCGCAAGCCAGCGTATACATATGTATATCCCGTTGTTGAGTGCAGTGGTCATGGTGGTGGTAGCCGTCGTCGTCGGCGGCGGTCGTGTGGTTTGCAAATTGCCAGCTTTCGACGTCTAGGTATGTTACCTCCATCGGCCTTCTCCCAGAAAATTTGCACACTTGAAATCAGACAAAACTGGTATGCTTTTTGGCTCAAGAATTGTACTATTGCGAAAGCAATCTTAATTCACATCTACCATCTCCTTTCCTTCCTCGTACTCTACACGTCTCATACGTACGCGTATGCCGCATTCGAAATGCCACACCCAGTCAACAAAAAGCAAAGCAAAATAACTCAACAACAACAAAAATAGAAGAAAAAAAAAGAAAGAAAGAAAAAAAGAAACGAAAAGCGTACCAACCCTCCCATTCGCAACACCCTCCCCAAATATACCCTCTCACCTCATACAACACCTCCACTCCCCATCACGAACCCCCCACATCCACTCCACCAACGCATCCATCAATCACTCATGCGACAACCCGCCCCTGTGATGAGATCTAATCACATCGCCCACCTCCCTCATCATACCATAACTCACATCATAAATAGAGTCAGGAAGGATAGACCTTGCTCTCCTTAAAATCCAAGTATCAGAACAGCCTACCTGCCTGTCCGACATCGGAAGAAATAAGGGGAGGGAATGCGGTTTGCGATTAAGTCTACGCATCCTTGTCTTTGTACGGAGAGCGAAGATGGAATATAGGTTAGGTATCCCCGCGCGTAATAGAAGAGTAGAGGAGAGAGCTAAGGTGGGGGTGGTAATGGTGTGAGGGATGTTACGTGCTGGTTGGACTCTGGAGGGAATTCGGAGAGGGGTGGACTGTGTGTGGTGTTTGAGATGGGTATGTGGATTGTTGGTTTGTTTGATGATTGTGGATGGGTGTAGCGATGTAGAGAAGGTTTGCTTTTCTCGAGGTACTGTGGATGAATTGACATGTAGAGGATAGCGGTGCGATACATGACATCAAGCTCGTTCGAGTGAAGTAGTTACCAGAGCTCTATTTTAGAAACTACCTATGTACTATCCTTCATCCGCGTTAGCTATATGTAAGGTGTATATACCGATATAGCACGAGTGCAGAAGAGTATGTAACACGTAACCCCCATTCTTCCCCTTCCTAGAGAAGAACAACAACCCCCCATGCAAACTTTCCAAAAGTAGCAAAACCCGTACTTTTAAACCGATCAATGCTCCCAAAAAAACTCACACTTGTGTTACCCATACCTAACCACAGTAATTACCTTACCTCCAAGAGAAGGTAGATCGATCGTATGTATGCAAGTAGGTACCAGACTTCATCACGCTTCCATCCAACACCCCACCCCCACCATACAGACTCTACACACGCACATGCAACACGCGCGCAAAAGAGTTACGTTACCTTACCCACCCCGCCACCTACCATACAGCCTACAACCTCCCAACCTACAGCCTATGTATCAGTATAAATATCCGATGCGCGCACACACGCGCGTGCATACGTGCATACGTTCGTGCGTGCGTGCGTGCATACATACAAGTACAGCGCATGCGCACGCATTTCCACACAAGCACAGCAACGTACATATATACGTACATAACAACGATCATCCCATCCCATTCCATTCCATGCCATGCCATCATGCGCGCGCGCGCGCACCTACCTTCCTCTTCCTTCCCTCTTCGGCCACCACCACCAAAAACCCCCCCCCTACTTTTCCGCCATCCATTTCCCGCCGTTACTTACACACACATACAACACACAAGTCTTACTTACTTAACGTTAATTAATTCCCCGCGTGTGTACTATGCCGTGTCCCTCTCTCCTCAAACACCATTCCAAGTTTCTAGAGTTTAGTTTTTTTTTTGTGTGTGTGAAATTCAAGTGTTTAAACTAAACTTGTGTTGGGGTCCCGACTCTCCATCCTTATCCCTCATCCTCAACCACGCGCGCGAATGGTGCGCGGCACATGGGCAAGAAGATAAAAAGGCATATAGCCATAGAGGGAAAAACGGAAAGGTGTGTGTGTGTGTGTGTGTGTGTGTGTGTGCACTGTGTGTGGAGAATACTTGGATACTGTACGCACACACACGACACGCGGGACAAACCCACGTGCGTTGTGTGTGACTGTGCGTCCGTGGTTGGTCAGGGGGTCCGGTCCGGTCTAGTCGTTGTCGTCCCCACAGCCTACAGGAACAAGGTTAGTGTGCGTGCCGCGTGCGTGCGTACGAACAGTGGTCAGTGTGTCAGTGTGTGTCAGTGTTGTGTGAAGGGTAGAAAAAACGTGGTTAGACAAGGATGGATAATTATTTCTGATACGATTATAGATTATAAAAGCCCCCGAACTATATTCTTTTTGGTCTTTTTTATTGTCTTGGGGCGGTTGGGTTGGGGTTGGGGGTAGGATGGGTTAGGAAAGTGGGTTGGGGTTGGAACTTGGGGGTTTGGGAAGTTCGGTGTTATTTTGCTTTTTACCCGAGCCGTTAGACTAAGCCGAATCTGGGGGGTGCTTCTAGCCCGGATTCGACTTCCAAAACTTTATCGGAGCTTCCGAGAGGTGGGGAGTGACGAGGGGAGGGTTTGTAATCTCGGTGATTGGCATACGGGGGGTTGCAAAAGGTAAGGGGTGAGACACGAGGGGAAGTGAGCAATTTATGAATTAAGATTTTCATTTCCAGGATTGGAAGGGGAAAAATGGTTTGTTAGGGAGGGGGGAATACCAATCATGTTCAAGATAAAAATGAAGTGTTATGTATCTAAAAGAGGTATCCTTCTTTTTTTTTCTCCCCCCTTGTCGCTTCGACCATGCCCCCACAGCGATTGAAAAGGAACAAGACGAACAGAAAACAGACCGAGATGATCGATGAAGAAGAGAGAAGAACAGACAGAAAGAAACTTGGAAAAACCCACGAAAAAAACCCACGACGAAGAAAAAACAACAATCCCATACCCCTGTAAGTGAACACCCCCGCTCGAAAAAAAGTGACAGTTGACGTTTTCCCATTCGTAGACCAAGTCCCCAGCTAGCGCCTGAATGCCCGTAGGAAGCACAGTCCCGATCGCAAGCAACATCTATTAGAGGGAACGGTTCCCTTTGCGCCCAGTGTAGAAAAACAGTGGAAAGTGTATATAATGGTAGAATGCATATGTTGAGGGGACAGACAACAACATGTAGGCAATATGCCGTCTGCAACGGAGCATGACTTGCAGAGGCAGGGTATCTAATGCCAGTAACGTAAGTTTTTTTTGTTGCGGAGTCCCATATTCGTGCCGACATGATACGTTGCCGCCAAAAAGAGTCGACGGCAACGAGCTTCGATCGGTAAAGACAGTGAGCATCGCAATCCTGAAACATAATTAAATCGTGAAACTAGGCCCAGGGTATCGATGGCCAACAGATGGAGATGGCTGTATTCGTTGAAGTGCCGTGACAAAAGCGGGAAAGAACCCCGGCCACTCCATGGGAGGGCCCTTGCATGGTTCGGAAAAGCGGGTACCACTGCAGGATTTAGCCAGGCCATTGAACTAGCCTTCGTGCCTCTGCCCACCGTTCTTAAGGCGACCCCTCTCGCCCTCGCTTCTTGTTCTTTTCAATCCTCTCGTTCCACCTGCGCTTGCCGAGGCGGGTCTCAAAGTGAGGAGCAACTGTCGCGACATCTTGCCCAGCACCCATGATGCTGCTGCGCATTTTGTTGCGATAGGCATCCACTAGTTCAAGGTTAGTGCATCGTTCATGGTCCCCATTCGTGGATGTATACTTACAGGACTTCTGCAGGAACAATGTTCGACCCGCGAATACACGGCTCTGGCTCCAGCTCATGCGGTATCCGAGATCATTGAGGGTTATCTCCTTTGATCGCTTCGCGCGCGTCAAGCGCGGTTTAGGGACACTGACCTCGCCGTCTAGTGTGGGCACAGGCACTGATGTACGACCTGCCAATGGAAAGCTGGGATCGCTCTCATTGTCCGGCTCGTCATCAAATACCCTGCTTCCACGCGGGCTGGCAGGAGGAGAGGTCATTTGCATGGGAAAGTAACTGCGGGGGAATACAGAGTTGGTTTTGCGATAGGAGTCGGGCATTTCTTCCGTCTTGACACCCGCAAGCGTGACTCGTACACGAACCCGAGTGCCTCGTTGAGCATCATCTACTAGGATGAATTTACGTCGCTTATTCTCCGGTAGGTCGCCAAACATGGCCACATTGCGCTCCTCCTCGTCCTGCTCCTGCTTAGATACGGGAACGGTAGAGGCATGAGGAGCTGCGTGATGACCCATGCCGTCGTGAATAGGTGGCATTCCGCTTGAGCTTGCTACCGAGTCGCCCGATGGGAACGACGGGTAGAAGTTTTGCGTGTGACGCACTTCGCTAGGTGATGATGATTGCTGTCCGTTTGGCGGTTGATGGTGATGCGTGTTGTCTGAGGCATACGTTAGCTCTCTGAACATAGGAAATTTGCTTCGCACCATCAAAAATTATACAACGCATGGGATGTACGCTTTTGTGCAGGCAGATCAAAACATGTACAATACAGTGATGTTGTTGTTGTGTGGGTTGTACAGCGTGTGTGTATATGTGCATGGGGCGTGGTATCAAGGGGGAATATTACAGCCAAGGAGTGTAATGTACATGAAAAACGCAGGAACGACAGAAGGTATCATTTAACAAAAGTCCAACACATGCATCTCGCATCATAATCAATCAATCACATCTGCTGGTGAAACATACCGCTTCCATCATTACTTCCTCCTTGAGGTCCTCCGGGGTGCTCATGGTGATGATGCATTTGGGGTGCGCCCATGGGCATGCTCTGCTGAGGTGGTGGAGCTGGGAGACCAGCCGAGTTGGGAACACCAGGGGCAGCTGGACCACCCGGCCCAGCCATGTGGTTCGCTTGGACTGATTTGCGGTTGTTCATCTTGGCCATCCTTCGCACCCGTCGACTCCTGAGTCGCGGGTCTTGGTTGCTGTTTCGCCAGCTGTCGACCGCTCGCTGAATCAGACCGCGCTTGCCCCTCAAGCAAGGGTTAAGTTGTGCAAGCGCCCAGCCGACTGTGTTGCACTCGGTCTCGTAGTGCAGTCGGTTTCCCTTGTATTGATCTTTGTGGCAGCACGCGCGAGGGTAAACGCAGTTCTCCGTCTTGAAGTCTTGTGGCAAGTCATCCACGCTAATCGACTCCACATCACAGCGAATGGTGTACTCCATCTTGACACGGTCGCGGGAATACTCAAACGCGATCCACTGCACGCCATTCTGATCTTGACGGACGACCAAAGGAGTGGTCGCGGGGATGGGACCAGGTGCAGCGTTGGGATTGATATTGGCAGCGTTAGGAGGGCCGTTGTGCATGCCGGGGGTGCCTCCTGGGGGAGCTTGTGGGGGCGCTTGAGGAGGACCCAGTCCAGAAGGTGGGCGCTGCAGAGGAGTTTGCGGCATGCGCGACTTTGGGCTTCCAGTCATGGGCTGTTGTTGCTGGGCAGCATGGTTTTGATGAGGGTGGTGCAATTGCTGGCCTGGCTGGTGGGACATCAGAAGCGAATTGGCGGGCATGGGCTGCTGAGGTTGTTGCTGCTGCTGCTGGGTGGATGGATGCTGGGGATAGGGCGATTGTTGAACACTGGATTGTCCGTATGGCGTGTAGTACATGGATTGCTGAATCTGGCTAGGAGGTTGTCCGTAGATTGGCCTTCCATGCTGATCATGCTGAGGCGACTGAACAGACGCGGGGGAGTTGGACTGTGGCGTGTGATAGATTGGCGGGAACCCCGGCCTATTCATTGTCGCTGCTGCCATCAGTTCTGGCGTTTCTGCAGATGTGTTAGTATTGCGCTCGTCTTCTATCCGATGGGGATTTTGTGTGGTGGGGCACCACGTTGGTGCGGAGAGGAAGCGGAGCAACGTCCGAGCATGTTTTGCGCGTCGCGTGCTGTGCAACGTGCGCCGGACGCGTCGCTCATCTCCGCCCACAATCAAAATAAACACATACCTGAAGAAGAGTAATTGCTGGGCGCACTGTTTGTGCTATAAGGACTCGGATGGGCACCGGCGTAGTAAGGCACGTCTTGCTGCTGCTGAGGCGGACCTGCGGGTTGCTGGATTTGCTGGATGTACGGCGATTGGTGCGGAGCCTGGCCTTGTTGGTTGGCCGGGTGTGGAGAAGGATAATGAGCCTGTGCAGGCGATTGCGCCGGTTGGGATGGATGGGGAGATCCTGAACCTGGATGAGCGGCAGCGTGATGTTGAGCGTGTTGGCTATGGGCATGCGCCGTTTGTTGGTGATGTTGTTGAGCGGCTTGATGGGAATGCTGTTGATGTTGCTGCTGCTGCTGCTGATGGTGGAGGACGCCAGATCTAGGATGCTGTTGGCCGGGATGGTGAAGTGGTGGCGGCAAGCCTTGTGAGGGAGGCTGGTGAGGGTGATGCTGGAAAGAAGAAGCAAGTCAGCAATGTGCGGTGAGCAGACGGACGCTTGGTCCCGGCGTTGGCAGAACAGAACAAGTGGAAAAAGAAAGGGTAGAGGAGAAAAAAGAAAAAAAGAAACGAGAAGGGTACGAAGGACAGGACAATGTGGTGAGTAGCGAGCAGGGGGGGGTGAGGTGAGGTGAGAATGGGAGTGGATGTGGAAGGGTGTGGCGGGGTAGGCAGCGATGGTGGGTTCGGGATGGCAGATCGCTTGTCGACTGCAACAGAGATATGCGAGGGCAGGGCAGGGTCTCTCTGGGTTTATAGGATGGGAGTGCTGGGGCTAAGGGAAAGCGAGGCGCGACCTTGGGCGAGTCTGACAACACAGCGGGCGGACCAGCGACGGGGCGGCGGAAGGTGCTCTCATGGCGTAGCCGGGATCCCGCTGCTTGGAGCTGGTGTCAGGTCGCAGCGGACAGGCTGGCTGGTCGCAAGATGATGGATGGACTTGACTTGGTGCGCAGGTGCAGTGCAGACAGGGGCAGAGGGGTGGAGATGGAGGGGAGGGCTGTGTGGGATGTGTGTGTGTGCGTCTGTAGTTACAGTATGTGTGTGTGCGTGTGGGAAGTTTGAAGCAGGGCTGCTTGGCGGGGACGTCTCATACCATGTAGCCAGCAGCGCGCGTTGGCTGGGGGGACGCTTTGAGCGAGGGTGCGGCTTGCATAGATGCGATGCAGAAGCATGCAACAGAGCGAGATAGACGCAGAGAGAAAAGGAGGGGGTTCGAGAGGGAAGAGAGAGGACAAAGTCGCGAAAAGAGGCCGAGGAGAGACAAGAGGGGAGGTAGGGGCGCAATTCCCAAACTCCAACGGTCGTGGAGCGCGTGGTAGGGGGTTTGGTGGTGCGGCGCGCGCGACAGACGTGCAAGTAGCAGCAGCAGATGTGGTGCAGTGCAGTGCAGTCAGTCGTGCTCGGTGCAGGAGCAGGCAGAGGGAAAAGCAAGGCAAGGCGGCCAGGTACCGGACGAACAGTACAGTACGGTACGGTACGGTACGGCAGTAGGGCACAGTACAGTACAGTAGAGTAGAGTAGAGTAGAGTAGGGCAAGGCAAGGTAGGGTGTAGTCGGGTTGGTAAGGTAGGGCGGTGGGCGGTGGGCGGTCAGGGTAGGTAGGTAAGGGTAGGTGGTAGTAGGTCAAGGGAAAGAGCGAACGAACAACAGACAAGACAGGATGGGCGTTCAAATCAGACTCGACTCACCATGTTGTTATTGTTTGGGGCCGCCACTACAGGCGCCGGCTCTTCCTTATACTTCCGGGGCCTATCTGGCGCACGCGACTGGGACATTGTTGTGATTACTGCTTTGGAGGGCAGCCAAAGTCGACGAGCCGGATTTGCTGGGGCCCGAGCGCGGGCGCGGCGACGAGGATGTGGTCGCGATGCAGTAGCGCAGCCTGCGCAATTTCAACTCGCACCGCACTGCACACGCACCTCCGCGACGGAGCAGCCAGAGCAATACAAGAAAACAAGAGGACCAAAAGACACGCCCCGCTAAAACTCTCGACCGGCACTGGAGGATGATGATAATGATGATGGCCAGCTAGACGAGGACCACCGGCGCGATGTGGATGGGTGTGGATGGGTGTGGATGTCGATGAGCAGCAACTCTGGCAAGGCCAGGCAGGCCAGGGCACGGCAAGGCAGGCCAGGGCTCGACGGGCAGGATGGTCAGGATGGGCAGGATGGTCGGGTCAGGATGGGTGCGAGCGGGCGGTGGACACGCCGAGGGGTGGAGCAGACGGTGAAATAAACGTAAAACAACTAACGCCTCCCGGCTCCAGCCACCTCCCTGTACCCAGCTGCAACCCCGGGGGAACAGCCCTTTTTGGCGCCGCGCGCGGGTGGTCTGTGATGCCCAAGGGTGCGTAGCGTGCTTTTTGGGAGAAAGGGCCGGGATCAGGGATCGCTGCTCGGCCGGCTGGTCGTTGGCTGACGGCGGGCGGCCGTCGTCTGTTTTTGCTATGGGATTCTGATATGACGGTTGTCGGTCGTGGTCGTGGTGGAGGTTGTGGTTGCAACGTAGGAATCAAAACCACTGTCAAAGGGGGTATGCTGGGAGGGTTTATATCGTTTATACACAGGGAATTGTGGCTGTGATGGGTGGGCGAGAGAACCTTTCGCTATCGTTCGCTGATGGTTGGCTGAGGAGCAAAAATAGCAATAGAATCGAAACAGAGGAGTACAGGCCGCACAGTACCGGGTACAGCGTGCTGACTATTCATGGCACAAAGCAGGCAGGTAGGTACCTAATGGAATAGGAGAGATGACGGGACCATTCGCTTTTGCTTTGATTATGGACACCGCCATCAAAGCGAAGCACCACAAAGAAGGCGCTACCGTAGTGGAATGGCGGTGACGTAGATGCGGTATCCGCGACGGCAATCTCTAATAACTCATCAATGCCAATGAGTATCAAGGTTCTCTAGTCTCTGTTTCCATCACAAATCATCCACATTCTTTGACTGTGCATACAGAACTATTTGGACGGGCTGCAACACTTCATCACGCGCAATCAGCGGCGGCGGTTTTTCAAAGCATCGTCATCATGGTCACCGGCAGGCTCAATTTCCCACATGGCTACATAGATTGACTCTGATTGAGCAGTCGGGCTCGCGGTCTAGCCAGACGAGCCATCTCGGGTAAAATGCTCACCCCCATTTGCTGTTATAGTCAACTAGTCAACAGCTATTGCATTTACACGACACGGTACCTACTTAGCCATCACTCACCTCACCTTACAAGTCTAGTCTACTTACTGTATTGTGGACGTTCTTCCCACAGCCTGCAGTGCCTGCCATTACAGTGATGACACGATAGAGCCCCTGCTGCTGCCTGGCCGGGGCAATGCTGGGATGCTGAGATGCTGGGATGCATGGGTGGCTAGGCTAGCTAGCCTGCAGCATGGATGCGAGTGGTGGTGGTGGGCTAAGCTCTCTCCTGTACCCGTCCCACACCTTCCCCTTCTGCCAGCCCACCCCTGTCGGCCTGCCATCACACACCAGCCAGCCAGACATGTAACATGGCCCAAGGACTCACTCACTCATTCATTCATTCATTCCTTCATGGATCGTCATGCGCCCCTCGGTACAGGTAGAGTAGACACAGCCTGTGTATCATCTGTAGTGCTACATACACGCTGCCGTCTGGTATCGCCTATCGCAGCTCCTCCTCCACCTTGCTCCTATTCCATCCATGAACAGTCACCTTCTCCTCTACCTTTGCGTTTATCGCTTCGCACCACGCCATCCAAGTTTGGTTTCTTCCTTTGCATTCATGGAGCATCGGGCGTGCGCTTCCACGTTGGCTGACCGTTGATGGCGTCGCACCAGCGGCCCACCGTCGGGAGTCGAGCAAGGTTATCCAATCGTCGATGGGCCATTTGTGGCGCTTTTTTTTTCATCATCATTTTTGCCCAACGGCCTCGAGCTCTCCTTTCCCTTTTGTCTCATTTGACTCCTCCTTCTAGCCTGGATGGGACATGGCATGGGCTACGCGATGAATGGATAGCTCCACCGCCCCCCAGGACGCGCGTGTCCAATAGCCCCCAAACGTCGCTGCCATCGGCCCGGTGCTCTCCAAGCCGTGGTAATGACATTGATTTTCTTCATGCAACGAACTGGCTCGGAGCAGAGCACACATTGACAGCCGTGCGTTCAGGGTGTCGTGAGTGTTTCGCGCGCCCAGCAATGGCCAACACATGTCCATTGTGCCTGCCCACGGGCTCCCTACGAATCCCAGCACCAGTTTGATTGCGTTATGCGTGCGGCGCCGTTTCACGCGTCGCGACAAAACATCGAGACGCGAACATGTCCCCAGCCATCGTGGCCATGCCATGGCCCATGAACCAAGCAACCCATGGAATCTTTTGTCTTCGCCTTTTCTTTCCTTTGACTCGTTCGGCCTTGTGAACCTAACGGAGAGACATCAAAATAGACTTTGGCTTGAACCGGCGCATTACCGGTCTTGCTCAAACAGATGCGTCGGTTGCGTGGAACGCCCCTGCATATGCCTCAAAGGGCTCCAATTTAATACAGACAGCGTGGTGCGATGGTTTGGTTGACAGTTTTCCAGAAGCTGCTCCAACGCTGCGCCAGAAACATGTTGCAGTTGTCGTGCGCCTCCCAAAGTGCAGCCGTGGGACTAATCCGACCGTCGTCAACGTGAACCATGGCCATCGGCGTGGATGTACATAGTAGACGCCCTGGCTTGGCCGGCCTGGCCTGCCTGGGCCGATCGCAACATGGGCCCATGATTAAGTAATGTCCCGACCATGGCGATGCAGTGGAGTGCGGAGAAAAACCCTGGGAGCATCGCATCGCGTTGGCCTGCTCTGTGACCAGGGCGACAATTCAGGTACCGAACGAGCAGCAACTCTAAACAGACGCCTCGACATCCATCCATGAGATCTCTCGTATACCATGTACACATCGCGGCAACGCCTGGAGACATGTCTACCAGTACGTATATAACGGCCAGTGCCCATAACTATACGTGTACGTATAGTATATCCGCATCTTTGTTTTGGCAGCCACAGCCGCGCAATCGTCATCCACGGGCCATTCTGTCCACCCACGGGCCCGCCAGAGCCATACACAACTGCCGACTCTGTGCAACGTCGCCAACGATAATCATCCCCTCTTGCGCTGTAGCTCCACCTCCACCTCCGCCCGCCCAGCCCATTCGTCTCATCGCACAACCCACGCTTCTCAACACAACAATGTGGTACGAGCAGATATGCACATGGCCATGGAGAATAGCGCCGACAAAGTATATGCACCGCCTTGACTCTCCAGGTGTGTCTCTACGTACGTAGCACGCACCGTATTCTGGTACATAGTGTCGGGACAAAAGCTGGCGTCGGGATAGGCTACTGAAAGAGCGACGGGCTGCCTTCCTTGCACGCTCATGGCCGCAACGTGCGGGACGCCAACACACGCACTACAGTCGACAGTACATTATCATAGCACACTACCATGCAATAACTCGGTCATGTCGCGTTGCTTTCTCGCGCCCATTACCCCAAAATGCGAGTCAATCTTGCGCAAAAGGAGCGGAGGCAATACCTGTTCAATAGTCGGTGCAGCGGAAATGTTGAATGCTAACGTTAATGGCAAGCGAGATGCAGCCATCCAACGCAGTCTTGACAAACAGCGAGCAGGTGGCAGCGAACCAACCCCAAAAACAACCGCAGCTGGCGGGAAGCAGGGATGCAGCTTCTGACGGAATCTGACCACAACGGCTGACGATCGCTACGAGTGGCGTCTTGTCTGCCTGCCTGCCCATGTCCCGACTCGTCCCGGTTCACCCTGCAATTCTGTATCCCCAGCCATTCTCCAGTCGCTCAGGCTGGCCTTGCCACCCACGAGGACGTCTCCCCTTGCTGCGAGTGTGCGAGCGCATATTAATCTTGGAAAAACCATCATGATCGAATTTTGATGATTGGGTGCGGTGTGCACAATTTGCAAACCCGATCGGTTTTGGTCCTGCCAACAAACATGGAAAGAAATGCGCGGCCGCGTGACCGGCTGAAATGTGATCGGCATGTGCCTCAAGAGGAAATTTTTTTCTTCTGTCCGTCCTTTTGGTCTTGCCATAGCGAATATCGGCAGACACTGGGACCGCTTGTACTAATGAAGAAAAGGTGTCGATGGACTAACGCGATGGAGAAAATGTCTACACAGTAGAGTATTGCTGCATGCTGCCTTGCTGCCACGGGACACGGCCGGTGCCATAGTGTTCCATTCTGTAGCTCCCAAACGACGACGACCACCAATATGAGTGCTGCTGTGTGGCCATGCAAAGATAAATCCTTTCACCTGGTTGATGGGGAGCCAGAGCATGGTGGAACAAAGTCGTTGTCAAATTCCTCGCTGACGGGCGGGGGGGATCGCCTCAGGGCCCCTCGACCTTGCTTCCCGCTGCTCTACCTTGAGGGTTGTTACCGCTGTCCTTTGGCAGCCTGGCTGGCCCAGCATGGCGTATTGCTCACAGATTTCCACAGGCACCGGCACCGGCACAGGCACAAGCAAGGCACAGGCTGAACCAGGGCCGGCAATCGCAAAGAATCTACTTAACCTCGACGATGAAGATGGGCAAGTGCATCCATGGACAACGGCAACGGCAACGGCGAAGGCGATCCGATAAGTCGACACGCAATAGCAGGCACGGGAAGAAGAATCATGACTCTCAATAGCCATCCATCTTCGTGTCCGCAAATTAAAGCTATCGCGCCGTCTAGGCTCCCCCAATGTTCAGGCTATGCTTTGAAATCGTCTTCGCGATCGCGACACAGTCTCTCTCCTAACCGAGCGCGGTGAGAAGCAACGCCTCTGCATAAGCGCCATTTGGGCCGGGCAGGCGCAGGCAGTGATTGGGCGCAGAGGGCCATTACTGTGCAGAGCTATCGGCTTTTATGGCGGCGATACTACGGTTTGGATCCCAGACGATAGCGCCCCCGAGCGACAAGGAGCTCCTGGCCTCCCGCGCTTTCCTGGTCGGCGGGAGATGGTCGTGATTCGCACGGGATTTGGGTGAAGGGGGTCGACTGTCGACATGGGCTGATGTCTGCAGCGCTGCGGCACCTTGCCCACATTGCACGACCAAGGCCTGGCAGCTCCTCTTTTGGTCATGGATCCATGATGTCAGCTGCAGTTCCCTGACTCAGGCCCTGTCGGTCTCTTGTCCCAAAGCGGGCCTCGGCTGCGGACATTTTCAGGCCTGGCTTGGAGGCCGACCATCCTGCCCGTCCTGCCCGTCCTGCCCAAAAACAGCCCTCCCCGCCCGCCATTGGCTGTGCTAAGGTTACAGGAAACTGCTCGTGTCCGAACCAATCCCTCGGGTCCCTCGTTCGTGTCAAGGCCCAGCGCGACCAGGTTGCCCGTGCCCATCTGGAATTCTGCACTGCATTGATGCTGCTGTTTGGGCTGGCTTGCCAGGAATAGATGCGATACCATCTCGTACTGTCACGCCCCGGCTGTGCCCATGGATGGCAATGTTCCTTCGGAAGCGCATCCATTTGGACGCGCAACACGAGGCAAACAAAAGACGCCGAAGTCGTCCATCACCAACAAACTAACTATGTAAGCGGGCAGCTGGTCGCCATGTCTTGACATTCGGCAGTCCAGGACAGGCAATGCATAGCGCTCATCACCACTAGTATGACTGCAAGAGTCCATCCAATAGTACTCGGCGAGACTTTGCTCCCCTCGGGCCATCACCAGTTCGTCGAACACTCTTGCGACTCCATCCCATCCAATCCAAGCAGTGATGCAATCAATCTCCCGCAGCCTAAGTACTTTGCCTGAGCTGACGTGGCGCATCGGGCGCGCACGTACTTGCGCGCATATCATGCTTCGATAATATTAGCACGTAGCATGTTACCTAGTTTAGTCCAAACTCGACGACGAGAGCGCATAGCAAAAATGGACACCGAGTTTGAACCTTGGCCTGTCGTCAAAGACCACCACCCACCTCCGAGGTGCAACCGCGGTACTACATCATACATGTACATACTACATAGGGCGGCATCTCGCAGTACTGCGCTCGCTCGTGATCTCGTATCAGTGTACGACGTGCAGTAAGCACTTCATTTGGAACATGCGCAACCAGGAGCGTGCATCCCAAAATAACCATCTCCATATATATGTACAATGCTGTTTTTCAGCTCCTACGATGACATGATGATATGATGATAGGGCTGGAGGAGCGACAGGCCGTCTCATCTACCTGGTATTAGCAAACAGTTCGCCCGCTCCATGGGGTTACAAGGAAGGTTACAAGGGAGCGATCCATGAAAAAAGAAAAGGGGAAGGAATGCGCACACCCTCTTTCTCTCTCTCTGTTTCTCTTTCTCTTTCGCCAACTCACAAACACGCTCGGATTTTAGTCGCCCACAGCAGCATGGCAAGATGAGGCAATAGCTCCGCGAAGGCATATTACTTTTCCAGCGATCTTGATTCTTGCCCCAAAGAACGGGGGAGACGGAAGGGACCTCTTGAAAGCAAGCAAAGGGAACCAACCTGTTTCTTTTCCGTTCAGCCACCGGAATCTTCAATCATATTTCATCTGTTCATGCATGCAATGCAATGCACGCGAAACCAACTCTTTTTCCAAGGTCCTCATTCTCTTTCTCCCACGTCCCCACCCACCCCCCCTTATTCGTCGGCATTTCTCCGGGATACCTGGTTTGCTTTTTTTCAATTTGCTGTTAATTGTTTTATTCTCTACGCGAAGCGCTGTGATTGGTTCCCTCACCTTTTCCTTCATCTGGCCCCCCGCCCGCCTGAACGAAACCCCATCATCATCCTACGCTATCCATCCAACCAACCACACTCGACCAGACTCATCCCCCTTCCCCCCCAAGAATAGCAACGGGTAAAGCAATTAATATCAAATCCATCCTCTCATTCCCATGTGTTCGCCACACGTTTCGACATGCGCGCAAAAAAAAAAAAAAAGGAGAGAGATCGGGTCATCATGCACACAATCACCAACCAACCAACCAACCAACGCGACGCGTGCGTGCGTGCATGGTTGCGCGCGCGATGTATACACTTTTTCGCCACTTCAATCTGCTTTAGTCCGTTTGTATACCTACACGATTGCAATGATTACATACGTTTATTCCCACCCATCCGGGCCATCCCAGAGTAAGAATTGCGATCCGATCCTTCCTTCCTTTTTTTAAAAAACACCAAGTTTTCCTTCCCGCGCCAGCTAGAAACTAGACTAGCAGCAGTTCAGCCAGTCATCCCATCATCCCATGCCACACTCCAGCCTATAAACATCCCTTGAAGGACCTACCTCGTATACGAGCGTCGAGAACGAGACGGCCCGCACCCACACCAAACCCATAAGCAAAAAGACCGTCATCATTTCGCGCGCGCGCGGGAATTAAAAATCATAAATCCCCCCTCCTCTCGTATTCCTCCCCTTCTGTTTGTTCCCGTTCCTCTCGGTCGGTCACAAAACGCCGCCACTGAACTGAAACCGAACCGAACTACGGGTGTTGCATGTATGTGTATGTGTATGTGTAAGTATGGTAGGATTTCTGTAGTTGTGTCGGTCGGAGAGATAGAATATGCCATGTACGCGCGCGCTCTCGCTTTGAAAGTATTGCTTGACTTTTGCTTGACCGGTGAGTTATGTATGTACCTAGATAAGGTAGTTAAGAGAACAAAACGCGTGAGACAGGAGGCGCGCGCGCGCGTGTGTGGTTTGTTGTTGTTGTAATCGTGACAACGCGCGGCGCTCGCGCGCGTGATATACGCCTGTACGGACGACGACATGTTATGTGGGATCGCCTTTCTTGCTTTTTTTCTTTTTTTTTTTTTGGCAAAGAAACACCTACACTCCACTCCGATCCACTTAGCCAAAACAAAACAAAAAAACACCCTCCAACCATCTCATCTCTCGTAGATGGGGCGAGCCATCTTTTCTTCCCGTCCATTCGTTCGTTCGTTCGTTCGTTCATCCCCTCTCTCTCCCGTCATCCACCCAAATCGAAACAAAAATATCAAGAAAAAAAAAGGCCCCTCCCTCCCCTTCCAACACACCAAAAAGAACACACACACACACACACACACACACAAAAAAATCCAACACAGCGCGTAGTGCATTTACGTTAAAAATTTCTAATTACGTACATACCTAACCTACCTATGTAACCATGTAACCTAACCTACCCTACCCTACCTCGGTAGTTAACTTGGTTAACACTATACACTACACTAACGCTATACTAACACTAACCACCTTACTCAAACATGCCCATCATCTCTTTTCCTAGCGCAACGCGCGCGCAGAGCGCGGAGCGCCGTTTTGCTGCAACCTTCTTCTTTCTTTCCTTCCTCTTCTTGAAAAAAAGAAACGCCGTCGAAATTGGCGCACGACGCGGTGGTGGTGGGTACACTTACCTGAGTCGTTGCCTCCGACCGAGCGAGAGAGAGAAGAGAGAGAAAGAGAGAACCTCCGATAATCTTAGCGTAACGCGCCGGTACAGCCCTATTTTTTTTTCTACTTCGTTACTTACTTACTCTCTCCACTTTGCTTCATTACTCCCTCTTTTTTTTTTTTTTTTATGATGATGATGACGTCCCACTTAGTGCTTGTCTTAGTTACATAGGTAGTCACATCGCTTCAATGCGCGCGCGCGCGCGTGCGTGGGTGCGTGCGTGTGTGTACGAGTCGTTTGTCTCTGCTCGTGTTGTTAACTTAGTCGTGTCATGACATGACGCGAACCGACCAGTAACTAACTGCCCAACCGCCGACCGGTAAGTAACTACCGGCGGTAGGTAAGTAGGGAAACGGTGTAACGTTGTTAACGTAACGTACTCGCCCATCAGCCTTGTTATTTTGTGTGTGTGGATGTGTGTGGATGATGTGTGTGGATGATGTGTATAAAATTAGCGATGTAAGTGGGGAGTAGTTGTGATTCGAGTTGTCCTAATATGGGGAACGTCGTCTCTCTACGCAACTCACGCGCGCACGTCTTTTCGCTGTGATCCGTTTTCGTTCGCAACGAATGAACGAATAAACGACTCCCGTTTGTATCATGTGTACTTACATGATACACGCAAGCACACAACACGCGTACATAACACAGACCGCAACATTTCCACACACACACCGATATCCATTACTATATGTAGCAAACCGGTTCACTGTCACCGCCTCGTTTCATCTTTTCCTTTTCGGGAATTTCTCGTCTTTTCTGGACACATTTCCCTTTTCCCCGCGCGCGCGCGCGTGAAAAAAAAGGTATACCGTATCGAGCGTATGTACTTGGATTTTGGAAACATGCGGCTCCGCTGTCACGCGTCGTTTCATGTTCTTTCTCGGATCCCGTCCTCCCTCCTCATGAGACGTGAGACATGATCCATCCCACTCGTTCAAAACATTCCATTCATAGAACGTTAGAGGAGGCATTGTGTGTGGCGCATGTGTGACATGTGCTACAGCGGGTTAAGAATAAATGTAAATCACGGTTGCGGTGCGTTGATTGGTTTGGGAGAGGGGAAAATGTGTAACGTGGTGTTGCATGTGTGAGTGAGAGGTGCGTTATGTGGTCTTTTTTTTTTTTCTCGAAATGACTAGACAGATCGCGTTTTGGTGCGTGGGTTGGGTTATTGTGGCATTCATGCGTGTGTAGAGTTTGTCGTTGCGTTGGCGGTTTATGCTTTGCGTATCGCGCCTCGCGCTATCGAAACAAGGACGATGTAACTTACTCAATGATTGAATGAATCAATCAATCAATGCAAAGGATTCAATAAACGGATGTACCATGCGGCTTATTCAATGCATGAATGAAGGAATTAAACTTTTTTGCGTGGCTTATTCTATCGAATAATAATGCGTTCAATAGTCTCATCTACCTTATTCTCTCTCGCGCCACACAATTTATTGGTTGAGAGAGATGTGCATATGAAGTGGAACGAAGGGAAGCGTTATACGGTACTGGTGCGGAGTGTCTACTCGGGTATACTACTAGAAATCTAGTTGGTAGTTACTCAAGTTAAGAAGTTGCTACGCGTATCAACGACTAATGTATGTGTATTGTTGGTGCGAAAGTATTTGTATTATAGAAAAAAATTCGGCGTTGGTTACGAGATGGAAGGTGAGTGTAGAGATGCACTCACTGCATACTTTGGTAACTAATAGAAATAGAACTTAGCTCCTTTTACGGAGGACAGAATGATGTTTGATATTGCATGCATGCATGCATGTACTTATGTGTGTTTTAAGCTTCCTTCCAGATGTCTTCATGTTCTCTTACCAATCAATCAATAAATATCAGGTCGTATTAACCATGTTATATTTCTTTGAATATCTTAGTCCATAGATGGGGGAAGGGGGCGTACATGCCCCCGTACAAGGTAGTTTGCTATGGTGTTTTGGGGAATATGGTACGTGTGATATTGAAATACGTTCGAGATTGTCTTGCATAAGAAGGTGGAAATGGGATGGGTTGAAAGGCTGCTGGAGACTACGACTGAGGTGTACAAAGGGAATGGATGGATCTGGATAAATTTATGGAGTAAGAGAGTAGGTGGGTGATGCTATTTTACTTGTGTAATACCTATTTCTTGAGATAAAATATTTTTTATTTCTTTCGGTTGATTTTTGGATCTGGAACGGTAAACATAGAACTAAATATAATTTATCAATAGCATTACTGCTACGCATTCACCTTAACTAAAGGCTATTAAGAGAATAAGGAAGAGGAAAACGCGAGCTACTTGTATTACAAAACAACCTTCAGATAAAAGCGTATTTATGTACGTATGCATAAAATGTGTTGATTGGTAAGCTACTGGTAGCTTCTTTTAACGGCTGTGAATAGCATCAACCAAAGAATATGTAGTAGAAGAGGTTTAGAAGTATATTACCGAAAAGCGACGTGAAGTGGCGTATCTACATATAATCAAGTGATAGATATTTTAAAATCTCCCCTACTTGAAATACTGCTGGTTTTGCGTGCCAGAGCGCGATATAAGATATCGCTCGTTTCCTACCTGTCTAATCTTTTTTCTTTCATTCATTCCAGGTACGCACACATATTATCTCTTTTTTTAACCACTCATCCATTTACCCCTTTCCGTCACTCCCTCCCTCTCCCCCCAATATCATCCTTACTC
The DNA here is from genome assembly GCA_003073855.1 of Periconia macrospinosa. Taxonomy (NCBI): domain Eukaryota; kingdom Fungi; phylum Ascomycota; class Dothideomycetes; order Pleosporales; family Periconiaceae; genus Periconia; species Periconia macrospinosa. The sequence continues at coordinate 44,475 of KZ805502.1, forward strand.
CCCATTACCTCCCCCCACCCTACGCACTATCACGTACCGCCCATCCCCTCAACCCGCCCCTATCACTCAATTTCAACATCCTCCCGCGCTCCTCGAGCCCCGCCCCACACACAAACTTATGAACCGCCCAATCCTTTTTCTGACACGCCGCGCTACAATACGCCGCCGTGCCGCACCTACCACATCGATTCAGTTTCTTCTCCTCACTCTCGGCGTGATTGCACCCATCACATCTCCCTAGGTCGATGCTGGAGTACAGCCAGTGCGGGTTCATGAGGATACCGTCGCCGTCGTCGACTTCTAGAGAGGTGGAGGTGGGGACCGAAGGGGCGAAAAAGGCGTATTCGACGGAGAATTTGTGCAGGGATTTTGGGGCAGCGAGCCAGATTGGTTGGGGGGAGGTGGTGAGGGGGAGGAGGAAGGTTATGGATGCGGATGTTAGTGATTCTGCTGTGATGGTGGCGGTGGAGGATGTGGAGGGGAGAATGGATTCGCGCGGCTTGGGGTGCCACTTTCCACCGCCTCGTATGGTACTTTTTGATGAGCTGCGTTGGATATAATTGCTTTCTGTGGCCTGGCTGTCGGCTCCTTCATTTCCTACCTCACTTTCCTCCTCTTCACTTCCTTCTTCCCCTTCTTCGATGTCGTACACGTACATCTCCACCCATTTTTCCCCGCTCTCATCCAACCTCCCAAACGTGACTTGATTCCTGATCCGCCCGATTTCAATCGTGCTTTTCTTCCCCTTGGTGGCGTCGTTTTGGGAGGGATGTTCAAACGTCCACGTGACGCTCACCCAGGCGTCGAAATCTAGCAAGGCGGCGAGCGCGTTGGGGTGCCAGTTGTAGAGGATGGTTGCGATGAGGGTTGCTGGGGTTAAGGCGGTGTTGCTGGTGTCTAGGATGCTGAGAGGTTGCCCGTCTAGATAGGGTGGTTCTGAGGGCGCGGAGGGGAGTCTGAAGTTTGGGAGCGGGACGACGGTAGCCATTTTGAAACAAAATCTTTTGTTTTTCTTGGCGTTCGTCCTTAGATCGTGGAAGTTTGGTATGAATTCGATTTATTGTATACAGACGAAGACCATTGTTTGTGCTGCAAGTTGTTTGGCAGGGGTTTGCTATACGGAATGGTTTGCTGTGTGGTGTGGTTAAAATTAGGTAGCACGTTGGGTGGATGTGGGGTCAAATTTTAGCGTTATCTTCATGTTTGCTCTCATTTATTGGACACTCCCTCCCATATTCCCCTCTTCTTTCCATCTCGTTGCGACCCCAGTAGACTTATTCAAAAAGTGCAACTGTATCTCATCCCGCGCAACGCTCTCCATTTCCCTAAAATCCACCCCAGACTTTCCCAGTCCTTGGTCTTCTTCCTCTACATATTAAATTAGCCTGTTTTGGATAGAGAAATGCACCAACCAAGCTGTGATTCATGCGCTTGAAATTCTCCGCATTAAAGTCTTCTAGAAGAAACAATGTTTTCCACCACTCAGAAACTCCCGAGGCAGCTCTTCCCAAACTATGCATGGTTGCGGAAATGACCAGGCGGCTATAATTCCAACATGAGATCTATCTCCTTCCTTTTGGTAATATGAGATCCCCACTTTGCGCTTTCGATATGCATTTCCACACATAGGTATATAAGAACGGGTAGTTGCTCTGCAGTCGGTAACGGAGGTAATTATTCGCGAAGATGCTTCTGTCGATTTTTACTGCGTTGCTCGGAGCAGCTTCTACCGTGTATGGCTATGCTGACCCCATGGCATGTAGCGGTGTCTGCACCAATGCTCATGATCCAGCGCTCATCCGTCGCGATTCCGACGGGAGGTATTACCGTTTCTCGACCGGAGGTAAGATAGCGAAGCATAGTGCTCCTAGCATCACCGGGCCATGGACGTATCTGGGTGCTGTGCTTCCAAGCGGGTCTAAGATCAACCTCGCTGGTAATCAGGATCTCTGGGTATGAGTTTTGCCAGCCCCTCAACATGAATACTCGAAGGCGGCTCTAACGAATTAAATAGGCTCCTGATGTCACCAAGTTCGGCGACACATACTACCTCTACTACTCCGTCTCGACATTTGGCTCGCAGAACTCAGCCATCGGCGTGGCCACGAGTAAAGATCTTGACAACTGGTATGTATTCCGAGAGCATAGAGGCGCATCACTATGCCAAGTTTTGTGACATTTTGGAAATTTCGCAATCAACTAAAAGAATCCCCACCTGAATTCCACTGACTTTGTTGACTCAGGACCGACCAGGGCGCAACAGGTATAAGCTCCCGCTCCGGAAGCCCCTACAATGCCATTGACGGAGCCGCCTACTGGGATGGGTCTAAAATCGTAATGTCCTTCGGTTCCTTCTGGGGAAACCTCTATACGGTCAACATGAACAACCCGCCCATCTCAGTCGCCAGCGGCGCGACTGCTGCTAACATCGCTTACCAACCCTCCGGCACTCACGCCCAAGAAGCCGCCTTTATTGCAAAGAACGGAAACTACCACTACCTCTTTTTCTCCGTTGGGAAGTGCTGCGGGTACGACGCCAGTCGCCCTCCTGCGGGCGGCGAGTACAAGATTTTGGTGTGCCGGTCGACGAGTGCGACGGGCGGATTTGTGGATCGCTCGGGGAGGGATTGTAGAAATGGTGGGGGGACGACGGTGTTGGAGAGTCATGGGTGGGTTTATGGACCTGGTGGACAGGGTGTTTATTATGATCCTTCTCTGGGACCGGTTCTGTACTATCATTATGTTGATACCAGGGTTGGGTTTGCGGATGGGCAGAAGAGGTTTGGGATCAATAGGATTGATTTTTCGAGTGGGTGGCCGGTTGTGTAGGGTAGAATCTAAGCTGTGGTTGAATGCTGTCGATGTATTGGGCCATGCAACACTCCTACGGTCTACTGTTTTATGGTGTTTTTTGCGAAGTTTCGTATTTGCATGTCAACTCCCACAACCACATGTCGGGAAACTCTCTAGATCTCCCTTTGTGTTGTGTTGTAGCTCTTGATTGCTCAATAATTCTCCGGCGATGGATATGTATAATGCAGGCCGAACTCTGCAATATTGAAAATACAAGCTTCTTTCTCTCTACGTGTTGCTTCCAAATGCGGCCACCCATGGCGGCGTAACTAGTTTCCATTTCCACATTGCCTATACCCGTTCTTTTGGAATCACGTTTTCCCACCCTGAAAAGCTAACAGCCCTTGAATGAGCCCCGTTACCTCTCAATACGGTAATTACAATCCCGCTATTAGAGCAAGTTTGTCCCCGACGCGCACTCTGACATATTCCAGGATAGTCCTACATTCATCGTTTAGGAAGATACACTGATAGGATTGGCAGACTCCTCTACTATTTCCGTCTCAGTCGAAAGAGAAAAGTTTTCCAAGGCATCCTCAAAACGCTCAGTCTCTTCCTCATCATTGAGATCTGAATCCTCTTCCTCATCGTTGAGATCTGCATCCTCTCCCTCAATTTCCTGCAAAGTGTCCTCCTGTTGAGTCAAACTCTGTGCGACAGGGTGAATTTTATTTCCCTTTTTATCAAGGAGGTTTTGAAAAGCGGCAAGCTCTTCATCCAGGGGGAATCGTCGACCCCATATGTGCTCATCGCGGTACTCCGTGAACCAAAACATCATTGTGTCCGGGTCATAATCTATCAGTGGAGAGTCCGAGCTGGCAAGAATATTCATGGCTTCCACGGTACCATACATGGCCGCTTGTTTGAAAACATTGTCCACAGAATATAATGTCGTAGTCCAGCAAAGACGAGCGCCAAGTTTACAAAGAGTCTTTATGGCCTCGTAGTGATTGTTAGAAATGGCCTGGGCTATAGGGGGTTCCTCATCGTAGTTGAGTGCATTTATATCGCCGCCAAATTTTGCGAGGGCTTTAATTGCAGGGGAGTTCCCCTTGCAGGCAGCTCTATCCATTGGTGTCCAGCCAACGGTATCCCGAGCTTCGAAATCTGCGTGGTGATTCTTAAACACCAAGACAACTTCTTCTATGAGAGATTGTGATAACGGCGTAGACGTCACGTGATGGAGAGGTGTTTCACCGGTGATGTCAGAGATTTTTGGGTCGGCTCCTGCATCAAGCAGCAGACTGACGCATTTAGCGGACCCTCCTTCAGCGGCAAAATGAAGCGCGGTTTTGCCTTTTTGGTCCCTCAAATTCACGCTAGCGTGGTGAGAAAGTAAGAGTTGAACACTAGCATAATCTCCTCGGAGAGCTGCCCACATCAAGGGTGATTTGCCAGTCCAATCACACTCGTTAATTCTTGAAGGATCTATGTTTAGTTGCTCTTGAAGATCAGCGCTTGATAAACCTAATATTGTTCGGTGTATCGGGCTGAGACTCAAGTCATAGGAATCATCTGAGCCAACAAGGCCCCTTAGATTGATGATATCAGGGTTTGTAGGCTTATTTCTCAGTATTACCATCCATGCTATGTCTGCGGGGGATCTGCCAGAGAATATCTTAGTCAGACCAGAATTGTTGAATCCAATTTTCTAGAGATGAACTTACCTTCCGTTCCTATCTTTGAAATGCCAGTCTGCCCCACTCATAGCTAGTAAAGAGGAGATATCAATTTGCCAGCACGACACAGCCCGCTATAAATGCATCAGTATTAATCCTATTCAGAAATCTGCAAGCGTTAATTGAATTTCGAACTTACATGAAGCACGGAGTGACCATCAGGACCAATATCATATGGTGACATTTCTCTTTGTTGAAGAAGTTGCCTTATCTCAGCGTCATATCCTTTTCGAATATAGTACCAGCAGGGAGAAGAGGATGAAATTTCCCTTGGCATTTTGACGATCCAGGATGAATTTTTGCCCTCTAGATTGTACCATGTAGAGTAGACGATAGCAGTTTGCATCATCCAAGTAGGGAAGTAATAAGTAAAGCGCGATGATGATGTAGGCTGAGACCGGAGGCATTTTGTCGAATTGCATGGTCGTATGTCCAAAGCAGGGATATTTGTAGAAGAGTAAAATAGGGTTCCCACAACTGCTGATAACCATCCAGGTGTTCGATACTGCGTCCTAACATGGCATTGACAGTTGCATAATGAATCGCAGTGCTTCAGTGGAACCGATGTTGTGATACGGAGCTGATGGGACGTTGCTGAAATGTTGACCTTATTCAGTTGCTTCTGGGCTGAAGCAGTGTCAACCAGTGCCACAGAAGTTTCATTTCTGTCCCTAGCTGAATTGCTTCCTTCCAATTTCCCTTGTTGTAGGGCCGTAATTTGTGTGATTATCTGTTCCAACGTTGCTGAAGTCTTGATATAGTGATTGTGTTCTACAATTACCGCTTCTTCGATGGCTGATAGCAGCACTGGGGTTTGGCGACTAGAAAGGTTAGCTTCATATTAAAAAACAATAAAGATAGGTGTCTCTTAACAGATTTGCAGAGAGCAGTATTAGTTGAAGATGTTGATGTGCTTCAGAAACTGATCCCCGAAGCTCCGAGAGTTTTCTTTTCTTGCTTTCGCTCAGTGAGAGCCGGGACTTGCGATTTCCCTTCCTCAGCAGACTCCCCCGTATGAAATCAACAAGTCGATCAAGGGGCGCCTGAACCTTATCGATGGCATATGGAAGATCTCGGTAACTCTGCTGCGCAGCCGGGGCTTTACTGTTCTTCAGAGTATCCGCGCAATCACGTACTATGATTAATGTCGCTTGCAAATCTGTCACCTTTTCATACCATTAGATCAGCTCTAAATGGAAAGTTAACAACGAACTTACAGAGTTCATAAGGGTAAGAAACTCTGCATCAGGATTCATCCGCGATCGAAGATGTTCCAGCTCTTTGAGCACCGCGCCAGCCGTAGCTAACACCGTGAGAATACTAGCTGTTATTGAAAGCGGATCCATCTGAATGTATACAGGCTATCGAGTTGTAGGTATTGATTCATAAAAACACGATTGTTTAGTGTGAGGTCAAAAAAACCACCGCGCATGGACATGCAGCATAGGTATACCGATTCCCTCGACCGCCCTTTGGGCCGGCTGGGGCTGTGTCAAGCCATCGCTACCGATCTGCAGCCTGATGCATCCATTTATCAGGCAAGATATGTTCCAATAGGTTCTTTGGTAGGGTGTGGGTGCATATAAGATTGCTAAGCCCCTCTAAGGCAGCGGAAAGGGTAGCGGCATCTGTTCTCTTGCTGCAGTGGAACATCGCATTATGGTCAAATCATCAGAGTGATAGCACTTCTTGCTGCAAGCTGCCTGCCAAGGCGCAAAACAGGCAGCCGGAAAGTGAGGCAACGCACAGCCTGATGGACGAACGGTCATTCATCTCAGCCTTGCATCAACATTGCAGCTGCATTATTATCCAATACATATTAGACAGCAAGCGCTGATGTGCGGGGTTGACGGACAGCATACTTTTTGAGAGTGAGGTTGTCTGGAGATTCAGTTAAAGTTATGAGCCATTTGTGATCATTCGCGGACATAGGTACAGCTAGGCTTCGCTAAAAGTAAGCTCTAGTAAGATATTAGGGCTTTTAGCCCCACTCTCATGGACCTTGTTCAGTTCCTTCGCTTCATCCAATAAGCGTCAGACGCAGCACCAAAATTTTATATCACACTTCATCCTCAGGAACGTCTCAGCTCCGCGACGCAGAAAGAAAAAAGAAGCTCAAACTTTGCCCTAGCGATTCAAATTGGAACATTGTGGACCTCAAAAGATGAGGTAGCGCATATCGCCAAATCGCAAGTTAAATACACTTTTAGTCTGGTGGACATGTGTGTCGTTTTCAAGATTAAAAAGTTGGACTTTCGGGTCCGCATCATTCATTAATATCAGGAATACTTTAGAATCTGGCAAAGAAAATATCCCAATGTCCGAAAATCAAAAAAGATTTGTTGCGTAAGTTCCCATGCGTTATCAAGTATCAGAAAACAAGCTATCACCAAACGTTTTCACGTTGACGAATAGAGAGATTACGTACATATACGCATAAAACTACTTGCATAGTACTTAGCAATCTTTATAGACAAGTCTTAACATATTGTAGCTGCAACAGTCATTCATCATACAAGACTAATTGCCTAAAAAGGAAAGCAAGCCTGCAATATAGGTATACATAGCCCCCAACCCACCAAACCGCCAACGTCATCCAAACTTCGTACATCCCTGCCATCTTACGCCTACTCCCATGAACTTTTTCCCATTTCATATAACAGTACGAAAATGTACGCGCAAACCACGGACGGGGAAATGAAAGAAAAGAAAAGAAAAATAGAAACTCTTAGCGTACCTAACATTATTTTTCTCCTTTAATACTGGTAGCACTTAAGTCCAACAAACCTCCCAATGTTTTTTTCCTCATCTCTCTTCAACAAACTCCCCACCATCCAGGAATACCTCTGAAGCCCACCAAGATTCAACACCTTCACGTATCTCCTCCCTCGTTCGACTTCAAACCGCAATCCCCAACAATGACACCTCCCTCACTATCCCCCCGCCAATCCCCCCCACCACCACCACAAACAACAATCCAATCCATCATCCCCCCACCCCCAAACACCGCCCACAATCCAACCGACGACCAATTCACGCGCAACATCACCATCCACGCGCTCACTCTAACCTTGGTAACCCTCGCACTCGCATTGCGCATCTACACGCGCGCGCGCGTCGTCAAAGCGTTCGGGTGGGACGATGATAGGTACCTCCCTTTCCTTCAACAAGAAAAAAAAACGTGTTGACGTAGTTCGTGTTTTTTTTTTGGTTGGAAGAATGCTGACATGAGACTTCGTTAGAAGGGTATACGTCTTTTAGTGTTTTCGTGGTGTGTGTCGATTGCCATGTCGGCGTGCTTCATTGCGGCGTATCGCGAGGGGATTGGGAGGCATGTTTGGGATGTGCCGATTGAGACGTTGGGGCGGGCGTTGGAGGTTCGTGAAGTTTTTCTTTCCGAAACATGAAACGTTCACGTCTTTTTCTTTCTTTCTTTCGAATCCTTCTAGACAGTATCGAGATGAGCGGGAAGATGGAGGGAAACAGCCCAACGCATGGATTTAACCACAACTAACGCAATCTCCCAGTTCAACACGTACGCCGTCTGGCTCTACATCATCGCAGGAACATGCTACCGCCTCGCGCTACTAGCCCTCTACGGTCGCCTCTTCACCGTACCCCACACCACGCGGTATCTCGTGCGCATCGGCTTCGTCGTCATAATCTGCTTCAACACGACCGTCCTCTTCGTCATCGTCTTCATCTGCGTCCCGCCGTCGTACGTGTGGGACGTCGCGCACGCGGCCGAGGGACCGGGCGGCAGCCAAAACTGCAGAGACGTGCGGCCCTGGGCGTACGTGAACGGTGCGATGAATGTGGTCGAGGATGCGTATGTGTTGCTGCTCCCACTGCCGGTCGTGTGGGGGATGAAGATGAGGTGGGCGAGGAAAGCGAGGGTGTTGGGGGTTTTTGGGGTCGGGGTTTTGGGCTTGGTGGCGAGTGTTATTAGGTTGGTTGAGACGAGGTTGTTGGTTAATTCGACGGATTGGACGAGGGCTTTTTCCGAGTTGGGGTTTTGGGGGTGAGTGGTCTTTTTTTTTCATTTCCTCTTTATGTCTTTTTTACCTCTTTTGCTTTGATTTGATATCGGGGCATCGAGGCTGAGATGGAGTAAAAGCTAACGGCGAGTGGCAACTTTCCACAGAGTCATCGAAGTCAACGTCGCCATCTTCTGCGCATGCATGACGACTGTCCCGGCTTTCTTGCAGAAGTACTGGCCACAAGTCGCCGGCCTATTCAACAGCACCCGCTTAGACACGATTACCGGGAAAAGCAATCGTCAGACCCAGGGATCGTCACAACATCACCATCATCAACGACATGTCCGGGTGGAAGGAGGCTTCGACAACTCTTCCAACGAACATCTCACCAGTCCGCAGCAGTTTGCTTTGGGCAATATCACGATTACGAGGGACGTGGAGGTGGAGCTGGAGACCATTGGTGCTGGGAAAAGGGAGCGGCGCGTTGAGGGAGTTTGAATGATACGGCAGATAGTATACGCAAGCTCAAATGCAAGCTGTAGAAGGTAAGGAGAAGACTTGATGTTGTGAGTGAATTGCTATGTAGTTAGGTAGAGCTGCTGTATGTACCTAGCCGGCCAATCCGCGCCAGACCATCCGTACCCACGCAAAATCCAGGCCCAATTTAGGTCCATCCAGTCCAATCCAGTACAAAAATGACGATCTCAGCGCTTGTTTCTCGTGCTCCTAGTCGTCCGTGGAGCGGATACAGCCCTGGCTTGGCTAGCTGCAGTGGAAGACTGATAAGACGGCGTAGGAGCACGTCGTTTGGTGGTGCTCGGGTCGCTTTCGGCTTCTGTGGCTGCTTTGCGCTTGCGAGTTGCGGGCTTTGCGGCGGGTTGCGAATTGGGGTCGATGGGGTTGGTTTCTCCGGCTTGTTCGTCGCCTACGTCGCCTACATCGCCATTTTCCGTTGTGACGTCCTGCATGGCTTCATCTTCTTTAGTGTCTGTATGGCGAGTCGACCGGCTTGCTCGGGTCGGTTTGGATGAAGACGAGGCCAGTGAAGGTTCCTTGGTATTGTTTGCATCGACTCGTAGTGTCTCGCCGTTCGCGGTTGTGTTCGCCGATGAATTGCGCTGCTGAGCCACCCATGACATGAGATTTGCTTCAGTCTCCTCATCTTCCTCGTCGCTCTCTCCTCCCGCCATCATATTCTCCAGCATCTCGTCAGCCATCTCGCCTGCAATATCATCACCACCATCTTCACCATTCGCCATGCGCATAGCAAACTGCAGCACTTGTTCCGGGTTCATCCCGCTCAGTGGGCCTCCCTCCGCGGCGAGACGCTGCTGCAAAACGGCAAGAATAGCCGCGGGGTCCAACTCAGCGTCTCCTTCCTCACCATCGTCTTCCAAATCCTCTCCCTCATACTCTACATCTGCGCCCAATGGCGGCTCTGGCAACTGGACCGAGTTGCGTCCGTTAGACTTGGATGATGGGGTTAGCGCCGGGGATACCGGGTGCGATGATTGTCGAGGCCATTGGGGTGCGTCTGCCAGTTTCTCCCTCCAATCTTTTAATAGCGCATAAGTACCGGTATCTCCGTTCCAGACCTTGGGATTGGCTTCGCGGCTTTCCCGGGATCTCCAGACTACGGGCGAGTTGATGAGCATTTCATCGTTTCCCTGGCCAATGATATGTGCTTTGACAGGTTGATGTCTCTTTCGGCCCCGAGTGGATGGGGCGGTTCGACGCTTTCGCTTCTGGCCAATTTTTGTGTCGCCAGGGCAGTTCTTTGTTTCAAACTTGACATTGTCATAACCATCCGAGGCATATTCAATGTCGTTGAAGCAGTCGAAGCGGTCCCACTCCTCCAGCCGGTCCTCGTCGTATACAGTGGGGGGCGGAGATTGCACGGCGTGTTCTGCGAGGTCATCGGCGGGCATATACTCCTCTTCTACATAGAACCAGTCCTCTGCACCGTATTCGCCGTCGGAGTAGTCATCGCCGTAGTCGCTCATGTTGATGGCGATTGCGGGGCAGGAGAGGGCATGCGGAGCGGCGCCGGCGAACAAAGGAGCTTTGTCTGATAGTGATGACGGCGGGAGGACACGCGCGTGGGACAAGTCGGACGGCGGAGAAGCACTTTCGACTGTGTACCAAAAAAGTGGAGGTGGAGAAGTAAGGAGGGTTGATGAAAGTTTGGGAGGACGTCGAGCGGGCAGGTGATAACGTGGTTGATAAAGTTTTGCGGCGTGGATTGACGTGTAATCAATGTAAGCACGGGCCGCCGCACAATAAATGGTGCAGCTACGACGAGGAGCAAACGATTGCAATGTAGCTGGCGGTGTTGAGGTAAGTTACTGATGGAGACACGGGAATGAATTTGTGTGAGTAAACACGCGTTTCCCCTCGCTGCCTCGACCGACCGGACCCCTACCCCTACCCTACCAGGCGACGCGATACGTCAATTGCCAAGAATCCGGGGAAGGCAGTCACGTCCGGCTCGCCACGGCTCTGCTTAAGCCGAGGCTCCCCAAGAGTATCCTCAACTATCCCGCACGCATGCATGCATGCCAATATTTTCTTTGCCAGGAGTGACCTTTGTCTTCTTCCTTCATTCTACCGTGACTTTCTTGTGTGTTGTCTTTGATTGTATGTGACCATGCGTGCTGTTCGAAAGTCCACCACCCGCCTCTCGCGCCAGCTGCTTGCTTCCAATGCCGCCCGCCATAACCATAGCTCCACAGCAACAGCTCCATCCGTTAAGCCGCTGACTTCAGTCTTGATAGCAAACCGTGGCGAAATTGCTCTGTATGTCCCTTGATGTCTGGAATCCTTCTCTCTGTGATCAAAACCTAACATTCATACAAGGCGAGTGGGACGGACAGCATCAGAGTACGGCATTCGAACTACAACCCTATATACCGACCCGGATGCACAATCACAGCATGCTTTGAGCTCGCCGTATGCCGTCAACCTCGGAGAAGCTTCAGCCTACTTGGACGGGGATCGCATCATTCAGATTGCCAAAGAACAGGGCTGTCAAGGCATACATCCAGGTTATGGCTTTGTATGAATGCACTGGGACCTGTGGGCTTATTTGACTACAACGCTGACCGTAGCGTAGCTGAGCGAGAACCCAGTCTTTGCGCGGAAATGTACTGAGGCGGGAATAACATTCATTGGTCCGCCGTGGCAGGCCATTGAAGCCATGGGAAGCAAAAGGTAAGATGGACAGCACGTGTGTAACAGAGACAAAGGGTTAACCGTCAATTGACAGCGAATCGAAAGACATCATGACCGCAGCTGGTGTACCATGTATCCCCGGCTACCATGGCTCGAACCAGGACCCAGAACACTTGAAGAACGAGGCTGCGAAGATCGGATATCCGGTACTGCTGAAGGCTGTCAAAGGCGGTGGTGGAAAAGGTATGCGAATTGTGAATAAGCCGGAAGAGTTCTTTGATCAACTGGCATCTGCAAAGTCTGAAGCTCGGAATTCGTTCGGTGACGAGGTCATGTTGGTAGAGAAATACATCACCACTCCCAGGCATATTGAAGTCCAGGTGTTTGCAGATAAGCACGGCAACTGCGTAGCCTTGGGCGAGCGCGACTGCAGCATTCAACGTCGCCATCAAAAGATTCTGGAGGAGTCTCCCGCACCCCATCTCAAAGAGGAGATTCGTCAAGATATTTGGGAAAAGGCAAGGGCGGCTGCTCTGGCGGTCAAATATGAGGGCGCAGGCACCGTGGAATTCATCTTCGACAATGATTCCGGCGAATTCTTCTTCATGGAGATGAACACTCGATTGCAGGTCGAGCACCCCGTCACCGAGATGGTTACAGGCGAGGATCTTGTACGATGGCAGTTGATCGTGGCAGAGGGAGGCCGACTACCTCTGACCCAGCAAGAAGTCGAGCAAAGGATCAAGGAACGAGGCGCTGCCATCGAGGCTCGTATATACGCAGAGAACCCGGACATGAACTTCATTCCTGACTCCGGTCTTCTTCTGCACCTCAAAACCCCCCAAGCGTCACCGACGGTACGCATCGATGCCGGATTCGTCGCCGGCGACGAAGTCTCCTCACACTACGACCCTATGATCGCGAAGCTCATCGTCCAAGGACCGACCCGAGAAGCCGCGATCCAGAAACTCCGCGCCGCCCTTGAAGAATACGAAGTCGCTGGCCCCATCACCAACATCGAATTCCTCAAACGTATCTGCATCAGCCCAGACTTCGTCGCCGGCGACGTAGAAACAGGCTACATACAAAAACATCACGCCGAGCTGTTCACGCCGGAGCCAGCAGCCCCAGAGGTCTACGCGCAAGCCGCCCTCGGCATCGCTCTGCAAGAAATCCACTCCCTCAGCAACAGCAAGAAAGATCCTCTCTCACCACCACCCGTCACAGCGGCCGGTTTCGGCACCGGCTTCCAGCGTCGCTCCTTCCCCATAATCGAAATCCCGGCCGACGGCAAAGCAGATGCAAAACCAACCACCATCTCCATCCACCAAATCGCGCCCACCAAATTCGACATCACCGTGGGCGACGAACACATCTACACCGATGTCATCAGCACCTTCTCGCCCTCCACCAACGCCCTCACGACATTTTACCCCCACACGCGCCTCTCTACAACCTTCATCCGCGACGAAGACCGCCTTACACTCTTCCAGCAAGGAAAACAGTACAGGCTACAACTTGCGCTGCCGAAGTGGGCGGAGAAGGCGCTAGGGGTCAAGGACGTGACGAACAGCGTGTTGGCACCCATGCCGTGTAAAGTCCTGCGAGTCGAGGTCAAGGAAGGGGATGTGGTGAAGCGCGATCAGCCGCTTGTGGTTATCGAGAGCATGAAGATGGAGACGGTGATTAGGAGTCCGCATGATGGAGTTGTCAAGAAGGTTGTGCATCGCGCTGGGGTACGTTTTTTTTTTCCTTCTTCCTCTTGTTTTCCCCTTCTAATCTTTATCCCCCCCCCCCAACCGAGTTTTAAGATTCTTTATACTGACGTGCTTGACCCCTTGTTTTAGGATTTGTGTAAAGCTGGGACGGCGTTGGTTGAGTTTGAGGAGGGGGAGGAGGAGAAGTGAGAAGTGAGAAAAAAGATCCACTTCCTTTCTTCCTTCCCTTCTTTCCTTGGACATACATGTATGGACCCTGAGATGTGGTTAAGAAGAAGAAAAACTAGAAAAGAGAAGAAAAAAAAAGTCTTAGACAAGACCAAACCTCTTTTTTTTCTTCTTATATTGAGAAATTTTTTGATGGTGACTACATAGCGAGATCTAATCTCCACGTACACACATTTATGATACGCTTTTTTTTGGTGGATGTAGGAGGAAACAAGGGGGGTTTTTTTTTTGTCCTTTTCCCCTTTCTTTTTGAAGGGGAATAACGAATACATACGACGAGAGGCATATTAGTTGAAAAAAAAAAAAAAAAAAAAAAAAATCATACAAACGAGAAAAAAACCATCAAACTTTTTTTGCGGGGAAAAAAAAAACATGAAAGTGGAGAGAAAACGCGTGAACACACTCACGGGCGATCAGTCATCTCACCAAAGATTTCTCTCTCTATACTTTATTTACTCATTCAGAAAAGATAGATACATGGCAATGCAATGCAATACATCCGCCATTTTAACGTTGGAAAGAAAAAGAAACCCCCCAGGATACACACAATACACAATACACAATACACAATCAATCGTTGCAAGCAGGCTTGAGTTTTGATGATAGATAGGTAGGTATGTACGATAGGTAGACTATTGTCACGAGTTTCCAAAGAAGATAGATACATACAATGTGCACTTCCTCGGTAGAAAAGAAAAACTTACACGTACGGAGGGGGGTGGGGTAAGGAGAAAGGGGAGAGAAGAAAAAAACTTCACCCCCAAAAAAAGTATCATCATATTTTCATGTTTTTCTCTCAAAGTGTATACATATACGTAAGTGTATTTAAAAAGGTCCTTCTCTCCTCGTTAGGTGTCATGAGGCTTGAGCAAGTCATCAATTAGCCAAGCGAAACCCGAACCAGAGTGCCACTCACTCACTACCCAGACCCACGTTCACGTGAAAAGATTTGAAAAAAAAAAAAAAAAAAAGACTCAAAAGAAAAAGGTAAAGACCAAGCTCCCCCAAGTCCAATGAACGTGGGAGGGGGAAGAAAGGTCCCTTCCATATACGCATCTGTCATGTACCCCTCCCGTGTAAGACCAAAGCGAACCGACCGACGTATCCATATCCGATCTCGAATTGTAAATATATACCGTGTAAAAGTGTTAATTTCCGTCTGGTTTCGCTTCACTCTGGTGATTGTAAAAACCCGATGATTATGCATTCTGGTGGGCTTCGTAGTCTGCCGTCTCTTGTCAATTTTGTCAGAAAACGCAAATTTCTGGGATATGAAATCGACTGGTTGCTGATTGCGTTTTGAGCTCCCGATGTCCTTACAGCCAAAGACGATCTAGGTAATAGAGGGAATTGGCGAGAATTTTGTTGGATCAAGGGGGGAAGACGAAAGAGTAGGGTGGGAGTGGAGATGCACACTCCTAATGCCCATCGTCCTGAATGATGGTTCCTCCCTCGACCCTCAATTGTCCTCGGAAGCCCATATCACCTCGAATACCAGACCCATTGGCTCTGAAATGAGCAAGGAAAGCCGCTGCATCATAGCCATCATCCACATTTCGCATCGACTCTGGAGCGCAGACTGCGAGCTGATCGGCCACCCATTCTGTAGTGTTTCTTTTGGACAGCAAGGCCCGGTCACCTGTAGCGCGATCACGTAGATGCTCTTCACGATTGTACTTTTTGGCACGGGGATGAGGGCTGGGGGTCGGAGTGATGGACATCTCTCTCATATTCCGGGCCAATCTGCCTGGTGTGGCCGCCATTCCCACATTGGTAGCGTGGTTACCAGCGTTAAATTCGTTGCCATCGTTGTCGCCTTCATAAGCCGAGTCGATGTTCATGTCCGCTTCCGCGCTGAGGCCTCGTACTCTAGCCTGCTCAGCAATGCGACTACTTGCCTGATTCTTTGCGGTGCGCGAGCTCGGCGTGCGTGAACCAACGACGGACTGAGTAGTTGATGGCGACGGGGTCGTCATTTGATTTGGTTTTGGAGTCGTCTGTGTGGGTGTGGAAGGTGGAACCACCGGTAGAGGAGTGGCAGCCCGGAAGGCATGCTTGGGCGTCTGGGGAAGTATCGGGATGGGCATGGAACGGAACCCTTGATTTGTAATAGGCGTGTTGAGTAGTCGCGCGGTCGACCGCATGGGGGACCCGAAGGACGTAGCGTTGAAGTCACCGTCTGAATCTGAACCACTGACATCTTTAACGCGCCTGCGTTTCTTTGAAGACTTGGGAGTCGCGGGCGTCTTGATGGATTTTGAAGATTTTGGGGTTGTTGGCGTCCTGATGAGGCCAGGCGAGTTCAAGCTGACGTCAAAAGTTTGCTTGACTGGAGTCCTCAATGGTTTTTGCAAATCGTTTGGTTTGGCGGCGGCTGCGCCATGCCCTCGAGCGGTCTCATTCAGAGGTTTCGAAGGCTCATCGCTGGACCCCAAATCGATGACATCCGCATTGTCGTCCCAAAATTTCTTCTTTTCCAAATTGTGCTTTTCTATGAGCTGGCGACGGCGGGTGTTCACATCCTTTTCGAATCGAGCCTTTTCCTGACTGTGTCGTTTTTCAAGTTGGCCCCATGTCTCGGGTGATCGCGAGGGTGGCATAGACTGTACAGACGGTGCCGTTTGTGCAGAAGAGGACGCCATGTTGAACAGCTTAGTTTGAAATTAGACAAGGAGATTTGAAGGAGCGACTGGGAAAGAGCGCAGAAGGAACGACGAGGAAAGAGCGCAGGAGATACGATGGGGATAAAAGGCTGGTTCTTAGGAAATGCAGAGGTGAACGTGAGAGTGAGACCGACAAAGTCGAGGTGAACCTGGCTTTTGGGCGGGTTAGAGCTAAGACAGGCCCCGACAAATAAGAGTCAATCAACAACAGGTCAAAGGCTATTGCAAGTGAAGAGGAAATTAGGTAAGCATAAACAATGAGAGTGTTTGAAGAAATCGCAAAGGCGACCGGAGGATATGGCCAGACAGTGTTGTGATGGCTGTCCAGGCCGACATTTTGTTTTGATTGTTCGTAATTTCACAGATATTGTACACCGTAGAAGAAATGTTGGCAGTAAAACTATATTTAAAAACCGGGTGGGTTGAGTCGCTGGCTCACTCTGGTCCATTTGGGTACTTCTGTTAACGCGTTAGTATACTTCTTCTCTTGGGTTGCACATTGATCTCCGATGAGCTTTCCATCTCTCCATCCCGACTTTGCCCTTGTTCTCATCCATCCCGACCCGGATCCACGATAGAGTAGGAATCGACTTACTATGAATTCCTTTTCGATACCTCTTCACTTTGCGGTCGAACACGGTATATTTGTCCCTCGGTAGCATTTCTTGCTCAGTCGGCATCTCGACTTTCCACCTTTCGACCTTCTTCATGCTCTGGCCCAAGCGCGCAAGTGCAGTATCCAATGTGCTGACGACGGTGTCGACGTGTCGGAGACGTTCACGGTGGCGGTACTTTTGGTGGCGGGATAGACGCCATGGGACTTTCCTGTACGATGAGTGGTGAGCGGTTGTTCAATTCTGCGACAGGGGAGAGAGGTGGTGCTTGATGTCGAGGAAGTGGACGGGGGGTGCTCAATTGCGGGTGAGAGAACTTACCATAGTAGACCGCCCGATAACGGGTTTGTTAGACGAAATGGACCGAACATTGCGACGATGTAGTGTGCTGTCGGCTGGCGGCGATGGGGATAGTTGATGGATGAGGTCGAGAAAAGATGCGCATGGGCCCGTTCTTGGCGCGCATCCCTGTTCTGTAATAGGACGCTGCTCCTCCGCAGCTCCTCCGAGATAGACGTGGTGTAAACAGAAAGAGTCGCAAGACAGACATCGGGGATTGCAGACTTTTATAAGAGCAGGAAGTAATATCACCTTAATTTAGCACACGCAAAAGTAAAAGAGAAGGGGTATTGTGAATTACAACCTACGTATCCGACATCGAATCGCTCTCACCCGAACTGTCACATCCCACCTTTCCACATTCACCATGTCCTACTACTTCACCATCTTCTCACCAACCGACACCCCGCTCTACACGCACGAATTTGGCACCTCACGCTCAGGTGGCGATGGCGTTCCGCACTTCACCACCTCGGAGCGATCCCTCGCCCCTTTCGTCCTCCATTCCGCCCTAGACATGGTCGAAGAAGTGCAATGGGGGCCCTCAACTTCCTCAGGCTCCGCACCCATGTACCTCAAGCACATCGACAAGTACGCCAACAACTTTGTCTCTTGCTGGATCACAGGCGCGAACGTGCGATTCCTGCTGCTCACGCGGCCGCGCGACGAGGCGCTTGGCCTAGGCGGCTCCGGGAGCAATCGCGGGAGTCTGGCGGGCGGTCGCACTGGCATGACGGGTGGTGGAGGGCTATACAATCCTGCTGCTCCTGCGACGGAGGAGGCAGTCAAGAATTTCTTTGTCGAGGTGTATGAGGCTTGGGTGAAGACGGTGATGAACCCGTTTTTTCATGCGGGGAATGGGAGTGTGGTGAAGAGTCCGGTTTTCAGGGCGAGAGTGGCTGCGGCGGCGAAGAAGTATCTTTGAAGAGAAGGGAAATGCAATTTATAGAGTAACATCTCAAAGATCAAAGTCGAATGTTGCAAGGGGGAAAAGGACGGTGGAGGAAGTTGATACCCAGGGACGAGCATGCGGGACCGAAGATGTTCAAAGCAAGGAGAATCACAGTTGTATCGAGTATGGATTTTACGAGCAGCATCACCAAACGTTCGGTCTAGCTCAAGCAGTCCGCCAACCTCGAGCGTAGAATCCTACACATCATCACGCGACCGACGGAGAAATACCATTGACCTCCCCGGGGACTCGTAAAAATACCCTACGACACATACGCATACAACTTTTCGATGTCTCGACATTTAGTGTCTAAGTGGAGAGCGTCGGTGATGATATCGATGAGGATGCAAGCTGGAGAAGCAGGCACAAAGAGAGTCCAGGTGGTTCAAACCAGCACGGAGCCCCCCACCCCGTTAAGCGCTCCAATAGCACAAAACACAAATACCATGCACAAATAAATATGCCTTGAATGCAATTCGCCGTCGTCTTGTCATCGTTTTCGCGTGTTCCCGATAGCCGTTGTTACGTCCAGCGTTGCGCAGAATGCATGTACAACATGTACGTATGACTCAACCTTGGATTCGCATTCAAGAATTTTTTTTTGCCCGTCACGACACGGGGAAAAAAAAGGAAAAGCATACATAGCAAACAACTAGGAAAGGCAAAACGGCTATGCAAGGCTACATGTCATTATACCTCCGAGAGTGCATCGGGTCCGGCCGAATTCATTTCCTTTGTGCGGGCGGCGTGGGAGGAAGCGTGGAGATGGTGGAACTGAACCTGCCTTAATTAACGGATCTATCCGGTACTACCCACCAGTACCACACCATAGAGTGGCCACATCACCTTCATTCAGCTTCATCAGTACCGAAGTAGTCTTGCACAAACTTTACGATTGAATAAAGTAAAAGCCGCGATAGGCGCACCCGGGGATGTAGGTAAATTGTTTCGTCAAGAAGTCATGCAGGGAGCGTGAAGGATTTGTGGGGGATTGGCCTTTTTTTTTGGGGTATTGATTGGGGAAGCGCGGCGGGCGCGTGAGGCGAATCATCCATCAGCCCTGTGAGGGACGGGCGGCGCGGCGGAGGAAAGAGGCTGACGAAGTCTTTTAGTTATGTCTCGTGATGTGTACACAGTAGACTTTACGGGCTGCATGTGGCGGAGATGCCGGATGGCTTGTGCCTGCTTCCCTTGGCTGGCTGGCTGCGGGTTTGCTGCGAGACACCGTGCAGAGTGACGAGGATGGTACGCTACTATCCAGTCACGGCCACGTACGTGCAGCGGGCCACATATGAATTATGTGGGAAGCATGCGAGTCTTATCTTTTCAATATACGTGTGCTGTCACCCTACATATCCATACATATGACACGGGTATGATTCGGTGGGACTTTATCTGTTGTTGAGCTGAAATCATCTTGACTCGGTGTGTGAGAGTGAGTGTGTTGGGCAATTATGCAGGCTCGGATGTCGGTGGTCGCGTGTGCGGTGTAACTTACGGGCGAAAGGCGGCTTGATGTTGATGGTGGTGTGGTGTGGTGTGGTGACTGTGGTCACTCTGGTCACAGTGCAGTTTACTACTGAGTAAACGTTAGTATGGTGTGGCTTCGACGAGATGAGATGGCTCAAGTCAAGTGGTGGTCCGTAATGGTCCAGGCTAACCAGTCTGATGTTAAGTCGGATCGTCCCACGGAAGATCAGTCAATAGTGAGATGCCTATTGAAGTGAAGGCGTTGACTTATCAGTGGCCGCGATAACGGTTTAGCTAACCCAAACACCTGAACATCCGGCCCCCCCTCCCCCCCTGCGGTTATCTTTCCCCAGTTCTTGTCATGGTCATGGACGATGATTCTTGACATGTGTATCATATGCAGCGCCTTACTTAGTTACCCCATGTTCCTGTTCCGGGGCTGGCTGCCTGCCCATCCACGACCGTCAACGTTATCTGTGCTATCGCTGGCCGGCCTCTGCTATTGCCTCTGCTTCTTTCCATCCATCCATCCGTCTCTCTTCTACCTACGCCAACTTTCCTTTTGTGCACACATCCCCTTCGCTGTCCGTGAGCCTCGCCTCGCCTCGCCTCGCCTTTGTTATATTGATTGATCCGCGCATCAGCCCCAAACGGGCACCTTCGGCCAGCCCCAGTCCCTACCGTGGCATCCCTGCGTCCTCATGGGCCTTAGTTGTTACCTAAGTCCCCTTGCAGCTGCCGTCCAATCCCATCCCACCCATCACGTAAACGTAAACCCTTTCACTGCCAAAACGTCACAGCGCCCATACGTGCCTTTAGCTGCCCTGTTCGAGATCCATCCATCCCAGTCACGGGATTTTATTCCACTGCCCACCTAAACCTCCGCCCGGCGGAATCCCTTATTTCCACCATGATGGTCCCCAGGTCCTTCCTTCACCAATCTGCTCCCACATCGCAATCGCAATCACGCCCCAACTCGCAAAACATGGGAGCGAGGCAACATCACTCGCCCTCACCCAAGCGGTCCACGCGCCCACACTCATCGTCCCCGACAATCATGGAGGAACCATCGCCAGCTCTGCAACCAGCTTCCACAGTCACCCCAGCTGCTCCCATGCACTCAAAACCCGTCGTCATCCCGCCTCGCACGCCCACTCGACCAGGACTAAGCTCCACCAACACTGTGAGAGCTCGAGGCCACCACGGCGGCAGGCCGCACCGTACGCCCAAGAACCACAAACCCGACGCCCTCCCGCCAGCCGTTGCTGCCTTGCTCGCCGTTACCGAAATCCCAAAAATGCCCACGCGACGCCGCAAGGGCTCGTCCATGGAAAGGACTATATCTATGGATGAATTGATCCAGGAGTGGAAGCAGGACGACACCGAACTGATACCTTCCGTCGTCGGTTCACCACTGGATCTGCTGTTGGGCCGCGTAGACGAGTCCGACGAGGATTATGGCAGTCTCACCAGTCTCGAGCAAGAGAAAGAGGTGGTTTCAGTGACATCAAGATCGGTTTCCAGCGAGTCGCTATCCACAATACCGCCATCTTTAGACACCGACACTCCATCTTTCATATCTACTTGGGACAACCTAAGTACACCGGAATCCTATCGAACCCGATCTATACCCGAACGCCGAGAGAAGAGCGTATCATCGCCGCCAGCAGAAGATTGTATTTCAGATCATCCCTTGCTATATTTTAATATGGATGAGGACGAAGAGACGGGCGAGACTCCAGAGGCTGGTATTGCGACTGCTCCTGCCGTTTCGTCGGAACGATTTAAATCGCTAAAATCCAATTTGACGGCCTCTTTCCAAGCTTTGAAATCCGCCGCGAAGTCCTTTTCCAACTTTACGGCACCAAGTGTGCCGCCGGATGATTTACTTACCCGCTCGTTGCTATCACCGAAATTCACAAGCGAAATGCGCCCTAAACAGATGCAAGGATTGCCCTCACCAGCACTCAGGCGCTATCTAAATCCGCAACCCACGGCCATTTCCGCGACCGAGCTCTCCATGCAGCTGCACGATTCCCTTATGCTGGATATTGACGAGGAGACGGCCGCGCCCATGATTCAAATGCAGACCTACGAACGTCGTGGTCGCTCCAATAGGCGCCGCAAAGGGACCGACCCCTTCTCCGAAGCCGGTAGAGCGTTATCGCCTTCTCCACCCGTACGTCAGCGCGAACCTAGGGAAAACTGCGATTTTCTGAGAGTTATCGTGCTCGAGATGAACATGCGCCGCGTTGGTAAGCTAGACGCAAAGGCGGTCGGAAAGGCACGCATCTGGCTCCCGCCAAGGAAATTGGCTGGAAACAAACCGCATGCAACCAGCGACAGCCAAAGCGGTGTGCCGGACAGATGGATTTCTGTGCTTGCAGACGAAATTTGATCCAACTTTTCCATCTCGGCTGCATTTGGGCACACTTGCATGCATCCACACACACAAGCGAAATCGGCAAGCCGTTGCAACGTCGCAGAATGCAATAATTACAGAAGGTATGATCTGCACGAGGGGGCCCCTACAAAGGCAGAACCGGACTGTCTGTAACAACAGCCACTACGTCAATGGAACACGGGTGCGCGGTGCCATTTCGGCGGGCAAAACCTCGGTGGCTTGGGTTATTCTTGATTTTGGTACACACCAAGCATCATGCCAGGCTTTGGTCCATGCAATTACCACGAACTCTCTTCTGGAAAAGACCCTCTAAGGGTTGCCGGCTCATGGCCATGCCACTGACCGGAAAAGCAAGCTCCCAAGTCACCATCTCCCCATGGTCGGCCCACGCACCCCGGTGGCAAAAAATTTTCAGTTGCCAGCTCAGCACAGCACAGCACTTCGCCAATCTATGTGCAATCTCGCATCTCGGAACATGCTCATTCGACCCTGCATAGCCATCTGCACC
This sequence comes from Periconia macrospinosa, assembly GCA_003073855.1. Lineage (NCBI taxonomy): Eukaryota > Fungi > Ascomycota > Dothideomycetes > Pleosporales > Periconiaceae > Periconia > Periconia macrospinosa. The sequence continues at coordinate 67,054 of KZ805502.1, forward strand.
TTCCTGATTCTCAGCTCAAGCCTTAGCACCTCGAGGCTTGTTTGCGTCTGTCACCAGATGTTGCCCATTAGGAAGGCCGGAATTACTACACAGCTGAAGGGCGTTCCAGGATGTCGCGTGCCAGGTGCCTTAGCCCTAGTGGGGTGGGCAACTTGACGCCAAACAAGCTCCGCCTGCCAGCCGACTGGATCGGAGGGCTCGACCCGCTGCGCGCCGGCCAGCGTCGCTGGAAAGTGGGGGTTGCCTGTTGCCAATTGTATCGAGTAAAACCGGCCCTGTGGGTAGCCAAAGGTGGACGGTGGACCCTTTTTGCGTTCGGCGATTTTGCCGATTCCCAGCCTTATTGAATTTTGCGTGTTTCGGCATCTTCGCGGCATCGTGCTCCGCTGCCCTCCTGCCACGCTTGTCCTCTGCTCCGCTCCTAGGGCGGTGTGAGGTGCATCCGCTCAAAGTGGGGACGCACACACGCACAAACACGTGTGCTGCAAGACGAGGAAATTATTTCTCTTTCTCCGGGGAGGGAGAGAAAGTGGAAGGAGCTTCACCGGAACCGAACAAGAAGAAAAATTCACCTACATCATTCCGCGGTCTGGCATTTTTTTTTCTTCGAGCGAGCGTCTTGGCATTGTGGGCGTTTTCTTTTCTTTTTTTCCTTTTGTTGTCCATCCAAATTTTTCTCTCCGGTGAATCGCCCTCTCGCAAGGGGGTTGGTTGGGACAACTACTTTTGGTACAACTATGCATTGCATCGCGTTTTGCGTTGGGAAAACACGGGAGTCGGTCAAGAGCTGACACGATATCGCTTCTCTTTCTTTTCTCTTTTTTTTTTCTTCTGCTTGTTTTTCTCGTCCCACATCTGCATTGCATTGCATCGCTTTTGCATCAAGATTACCCTTGCATCTTTTTTTTTCTTTTCTTACTTTTCTTATCCCCCTGTATAGCTAAAAGAGTCATTCGTCCATCACTTTTAACGCATTATGAACATTTCTTCCCCCCACCCACACACACCATTACCCACCGTTAGATTCCTTCTTTTTCCTCACATAAGACTCGCTGTCTTTATTCCCGTCATACATACATACATACATAGACACATTCTTTCCCTGTCAAATATTCATCACCACCTCTCTCGTCTCCATACAATCAATCTCCCGATAGAAGAGCAGGGAAACTGTTTCACCGTTCATTTTCTTTTTTTTTCTTTCTTTCCAAAATAAGTACGTATGTACGCCACGTGTACTTTTCCACATACATCATGTCTCAAAAAGTGTGCAAATCAAAACAAGTATATGGCACAAAGTACACGTACTCGATATGGTTCATTTCATTCATTTCATTCACTTCCCCCCACCCCCCTTACACATCATCATCATCATCATCATCACTATCATCACCATCATCATCGTTATTATCATTACAATGCATAGATATCACATACATACAACATAGGCACATACATACATACATTGGGATAAGGATAAGGATAAGATTAGAACTAAGCATAAAGCATTTTATAGATTTTTTTTAGAGAAAACATCCCTACTACACACACCTCACCTTACCCCGGGCGGCGGGTGGAAGAAAAAAACGTTTCATCCTCGCGTGCGTGTGCGTGTGCGTGCGTGTGTGTGTGCATAAAGAAATGGAAGTGGAAATGGAAATGGAGAGAATAAATAAATACATGGATAAAACGGGAATTTTATACTTGACTTAAATAAATAGTGAAGTTATTTAAGACTAATAATAAAACTATATAACAATAACAAGAGAACTCCATATATTTATTACTTACATACCCCTCTCCTAAAACCACCACTCACATACTCCAACATCTAACCACCCCCCCACCTTTACCCACCCCTACTATTATCTACTTCTTCTACAGTACATACCATTACCCCCTCCACCCCATCCCTATTTATCTCCAGATCAATAACTTAAAAAAAAAATTCGTTTTCACGCATACATAGCACTCGCACCACTCCCCCCCCCAACCAGTCAGTCCCCCTAATCCCCCTTGAACAAAGGGAAAAGTTTTAAGTTTGTTCTTACTTACTTACTTACTTACCTTTCTACCACACACCGGCGGATAGGATTTGTTGTTAGGGAAATAAGTAAGAAAAGGATTATAAGTAAGGTAGGGCTATTTTGTGATACTTACTGTATTATTTTATGCTTGTTTGGGGTGGGTTTGGGGGGTTGGGGGTTTTTGGGATTAGTGGGGTGTGGAGGGATGGATGGATGGGGTGTGGAGAGAGAGGGGATACTGATGTGGAGAGGATGGAGTATGTATGGGTTTTTGGAAATGGAGTGATAGAGAAAGTGTGTATCCTACATACGTATACGCACGCACACGTAGTAGGAGGGGGGGGGGGGCTTTTTTAAACTATAGGAATCGTTTTAGTTACCTTTTGCCTTTTTTTATCTTCTTTTTTGTAACTGGGTAATGTTAGCCCAAAAAGCTCTCCGTATAATCGAAATTTGGTCATGTAGAGGATGAAGCCTGTACTGGCACTGGTATGATGGACGCTTTTGCAATACCAGGTAGCGTGGGATCTTTGGGCAGCTGCTGCTTTCTTGCTCTTGGTTGTTTGTGGTAGTTATAGCTTTCGGCGGCAGTTTGTGGTTGGGTTTGAGCGAGGTTGTGTGTGTGTGTGTGTGTGTGTGCGGTTCATTGGTTTTGCGTCGGGCAGATTGTCGATCAATGTAATAGTTAGAACGTCCGATCTCCCCGTTTGCTTCTTTTGTCAAAAAAATTTCATGTCTCGTTCACTTTGGTGTTGGGGACAGCGCTGTAGATGGCGGTCGGCTTCAAGCGCCTTTTCTTGAATCACTTTGATGTCCTTCGTCGGTAAGATCGCCGATGGGCACGTCCTTATCGAATTCTCCAGCTCTTCGAGATTTTTTCAAAGCTGTGAGATCTTGTTCTTCACCACGCTCAAAGCTGATGTCCAGTTCTTCAATCATGTGGGCAATCGTCTGCTTGACGTTTCCGGTATAGGCCACTGGAACTCCGGCTACGTTCGTTGTCTCTGCGCCATTTGTAGCCGGTTGGGCCTCCTCCGTACTGAAGGCTTGGATGTCGTCCATGCTATCTGAGATGATCTGAAGGTTGGTGCCCAGCTCTGGCAAAGGGATTCTTCCGTCCTGATCGCCGGTAGCATGCTGTATGCTGTTGTGCCATGATGCGGATAGAGTAGCAAGGTGGATGAGCGGCGAGAGACTAGCTGAAAAGTCGGTGTCTAACAAAAATAGCTGAGGGTAACGTGACCGGCAGGCGTAAATGGATTGGTATGTGCGATGAGATCAATAGCCGTTGGAGGACCGGTAGGTGTAAAGAGCAGTGGTCTGAAACGTATGAGGAGGTCGTCGTTGGTGGTGGTGGAGGAGAGAAGATGGGGGAGGAAGGAAGAGGAATAGAAGGAAGTGGGTGGACGACGAGTTTAAGTATTGTTGGCTGTAGTCGTATCAAGGGGCAAGGTGGGAGAGTGTGTATATGGAAAAGCGGCAAGAGGTAAAAGAAAAAAGAAGGTGAAATCGCGGCTGACCCAATTACTGCTAGCTGCAGTCGTATTACTCCGTGAAGGAAGATAATATGAAGAGGGGTGGGTAAAAGGCTCGCTGGGTGTTGCAGTAGTAGGTGAGGTGAAGGAAAATAGGAGAAGAAATTGTGTGGACGAGGAGTTTAAGCGCTGTTGACTGCGGTCATGTCATGAGGCTACGTGGTAGTGAATCGAGAGGCAGACCGCAAAGCAATTGGATTGTAATGGCACTGTATCAAGACGGGTCGAGAACAAAAGTTGTTGAAAAGTCCACTTAGTTGTGTGTGTAGAGTGATAAGTAGATGATGACTTCGAGCTTCGCGATAGCGAGATGCTCGAGAATATTGCGTGTTTCATCTCACTAAGTTGCGTTATATTAGATAGTTCTCTTACTCTTAGACGAAAAAACAAAACTAAACCTCCCAATCCATCAACACCTCCACAAAAGAAGCATGCATCCACTTCAAACGACTCACTCCTCAACCGTATCACGGTAAAAGTACGCCAGAAACTGCGGAGGCGCCGCCGCACCAGCAAATCCATTCTCACTGCCAAACCCTCGAATCTCCTTCTCCTCCTCATCGCTCAACTCCACGTCCAACGCGCCCCAATTCTCCTCTAGATACTTGATCTTCTTCGTCCCGGGGATGGGAATGATATCCTCGCCTTGCTTGATCAACCACGCGAGAGCGAGCTGCGCAACGGTACACCTATAATCACACATAAGTCAGCCCAAGTGCTACAAATGCACACCTGCCCACACGCGCCTAAGCGCTTCCCCCCCCCAAAAAAAGAAAAGAAAAAAAAAACCCCCTCTCTGCATAAAAATAAAAGGAAGAACATACCCCTTCCTCTCAGCAAACCCATTAAACTTCTTCACAAGTTCAACATTCCTGTCCAGATTCTCCCCCTGGAACCGCGGCATATGAGTCGGTCTCGTATCCTTCTCCCCAAACAATTTATCGGCGTCTCCCTGCGCGAAGCTCGTCGTCAGGATCCCGCGACCCAGCGGCGTGGCAGCGACGATGGAGACGCCGAGCTCGCGGCACGTCGGGAGGAGGTTGCTTCCTGCGGCGCCCTCGATGTCGCGCGAGAAGACGGTGTAGTCGGCTTGGATGGCGGCGATTTTGGTGATGGCGCTCGCGCGGCGGAGCGTTGTCGAGGATATGCCTGAGAGGCCGATGTGTTTGATTTTGCCTTCTCTGTGCGGGGTTTATGGAATGGACATGGTAGGTAGGGTGTAGGACTTACTTTTGCAGCTCAGCCATAGCCCTGACAGTTTCTTCGATGGGTGTGTTTGGGTTCGCGCTGTGCATCCAATCTGCGCGCAAAACAAAAGAAATATCAATAAAAAAATATCCAAATCAACTCCATACACACTGACACACACACAAACACGTAACAATCAACCAAAAGACTCACAAAGATCAATCCACTCCACCCCCAAAACCCTCAAGCTCTCCTCACACGCCCTCCTACAATACTCGGCCGAACTATCCACCTCACCGGCTTGTCCACCTTTAACAAACCCAAACTTGGTCGCTAGGAAGATATCCCCGCGTTTCCCCGTGCGTTGGAACCACTTCCCTACCAACCCCTCATTATCCCCATAAAGACTATTTTTTATCACAACAACGTGGTTAGTCAGTCAACTGATAACTCCACATTCTCCATCACGCACGTGTAACCACCACGCAGCAAACAAAGAGAGAGAGAGAGATAGAAAAAGGTACACGGGAGAAAGGACGTCGAAACAGGAAGAAGAGGAAGGAGAAGGAAACAAGCAGAAAACATACTCCGCACTATCCCAAAACCTCATCCCCAACTCATGCGCGCGATCTAGGATGGCGAAGCGCTCGTCGTCGCTGGGCGGTGTGCCGTATGCATGCGAGGATAGACCCATTAGACCGAAACCTAGGGCTGAGATTTGAGGGCCCTGGTGGCCTCCTCCTAGACGCTGGTGGAGCTTGTTCGTCATGATGGGTGAGGGGGACATGTTTTGAAGGATTTTTTTGAGATTTAGGTGAGTGATTTTTTTTGGGAAAAAAAAAGATAGGAGAGAATTGAGAGACTTTTCGTTGCGATTTTGCGAATGATATTTGTGTGTGTGTGTGTGTGTGTGTTTTGATATGTAGAGCGAGGATGATGAGGAGTTGGGAAAGAAGAAGAAGAAGATGAAGAAGGCAAGATAGATAACAACACAATCTTCCCTTTTTTAATCAATAACTCAAAAAATTTATAATCTGAGCATGTCACTGTGTGTTTTTTATTGGACGCGTTTGGTGTACTTTCCATTCCATTCCATTCCATCCCATCCCGTCCTATTAAACCTCCCCATCCAATCCATCCATCCATCACACCTACCAAAACCCCAAAAGCGGAAAACAAACTGGCCCTCCACGAACTTATACAGTAAAGACGCATGATGGCAAGGGTATAGGGTCCTCGGGGCGCGCGTACACCGAATAAAAAATGTATGGTGGGAACGAAGAGAGGGAAGGCTTGATAGGGCAGGGCGCGGGGTCCGCGGGGGCCGATTGGGGGTTATAAGGGATAGTTAGGAGGAGGGGTTGGGGGGGGGGTGAGAAAAATGGATGGTGTAGGTGTTAGGTATGGTAGGCGGATTGATAGTGGTATTGATGTAAGGGGGAAGTGGTATGAAGGATGTGGCTTGTGGTTGGGTGTGAGGATGGGGATGAAGAGGTGGTGGTGGTGGGTATTGGAGTTTAAGGGATTCGGCAAATGTAAGCGCAACGCGCTTTGGGGAATATTGTTTGTGTGTTATGTTGTTAGATGAGTTTTTGGTGTTAATTAATAGGTCGGTCGTGTTTTAAGTATTTGTGTGTATGTGTGTTTTCTCAATGGAAAGGATTGTTCGTTCGAAAGAGGGAGGAGAGAGTTGAGAGTGTTCTTACATACATAGATTTTTTTTCAAAAACGCGGAAGAAGAAAAATAAAACCCCCCTTTTAGAAACAAATAAAAGTAGTTTAGTGAAAAAAATATCTATTCCTCTTAAAAAGACAAAAGTTTGTGTATATTTAACATGTAACTATACGTATAGCTACCTAATTACGCACTCCTATCTATCCATCTTATTCATCCTTATCCCTATAAAACATAACCAAACATAGAAAAAGAACACAAAACCCTAAGTGCCGCACAAACAACCCTAGTTAAGTTAGTCAAGTCCCCCTCTCCCCCCCCCCTAAAAAAATTACCTACAAAGTTGACTTTTCATTATATACATACATACACGCCGTTTCACTTCACTTCACACTTTAAGAGAGTGTATGATGATAAGAGAGGGAACGAAGAAGATAATGCCGGAAGACCTAAATAACAGTAGCTAAGGTGGGATAATTGCACATTGCAGCATATTACCGGCAATTTTAGCAAAGAGTTAACGCGAAGTATTTTTTCCTAGACGATATTCGTACGTACTAGTGGATAAAACTATATTTTTTGCTAATAGACAGCATTAAGAATCCTTTGCTAATGGTCAAGACTATCATTTTATACTAGTAGAAGGCATGAAGAACTCTTTGCTGGTGAACAAGAATGGGGTTTTTTTGCTGGTGGACGGTGTTATGGGACTAGCTTTAGATGATACACTTCTTTGCCGGTAGAGGTCCTATGCATAAATACAAATTCTTCTGTGTCGATACCGTAAGTAATTATCAATCCTTGCGATGGTCAACCAAATCTTATTCCTACCTCTATCTTTTTTCCATACTTCTCTCCTATTGTCATTCCCATCTCTACCACCCCCCACAAAAAATGCTATCTAAAGACCGTTGATACCTAAACTTAGCCCTTGCAGGTAGGTACCTAGATTCTGGCTTCGAATTATTCCTTGACGAAAATTCATGTGGGACAGACGAGACGAGATGAGCGAATCACGGAATGGAATCAAGAAGTGTAGATTGATTAATTGATTGGTTGGTTGGACAAACTGTATTCGTTCCTTATCGCCTACCGAGAAAACGACCTTACCGATAGTTACTTCTAGTCATACACTCTCTGCAGTTCACACCCATACGTGAATTCCGCGAGGCTTTCTATCAGGGCGTTGTCGTGCTATTACAGGAAGATTACGAACATGCAACGGGTGGAAAAGCTCCATCAATCTGCCTGGCGAGCGATTCGGGCTAAAAGAGCTGCCATAATGCGTTGCATTTTTAAAATTGCTATTGTCCATCATACTCTGATGCATTGTATGGTAACACGCGGGCTGCACTACGGGAACTCACAGTTTCATAGCTCTAACAAGGAAGACGCAGCTGCACTTTTTCTACTAAAGAGCGGGAAACTACATGCCCTTAGCAGCTTGCTCGCCAAGACTAGAGTTGAGGAGATTTATTATGAGTTAGCAAAGGACGAATTGACATACACGAATAGAGTGAAAGTCAGTGAAGTGGAGGTGTAAAGTTCAGGGGCCCAATAATTTCTAGCGCGATATCGATGGAAAGCGCGAACCCTCGTTTAGGTTTAGGCTTAGCCAAATTCGCCAGCGCGTGGCGTCTTGGCATTCAAATGTTCACACTTCTGTGTTGCAGCTCTGAGCGCCGCTCCATCTCGAATATTGTGTACCTGCGTCTGGCCAGCTATTGTTCTCCAATTCCAGGAAAGGCTGAGAAATCATCTCCGGAGATTTTATAATACATATCTGATTTTTTCCAATGGCCAAAAAAAGGAAGGGCACTGAGCAGCAGCAGCAGCCGCAGGAGCCAACAGAGCCCATAATCTCGTTGGATATCACCGTTCCAAATGACTTGGATGAAAAAACTAATGGCTTACAGTCCGTACACGCATTTTCCAATGGCTCTTCGTGTTGGTCCAGAGCGCACGGAATATTACGTCCCGCGCCATCTGTTCCTGAAAAATTCAGGCCGCATGGTTTCTTCTCGTACTAGCCCCTGGTCGAACGAAGTAGACTTGCCGGATATCGACGAGTGTACCGGCCATGTGCTGGCTCACTACCTGCACACTGGTACTTACCAAACCCTTGACATTGCAGAACCCTATTTATCCAAGGTTGATGCCGAATTCAAGAAAGCTTTTGTGGCCTATAACACGGCCAGGACTTATCAGATCCCTGGGCTACAGCAGCTAGCAATATACGAGATGGAGAAGTGCGGCGCGGCGATGACCATCTACAACATTCTTGGAGCTATCAACGATGATTTTTCGAAACTCACGGGTGATACGAGATGGTTCCATGGATTCCTGATCGGAAAATTCAACGCTGCGTTTCAAGACGATTTCACCGTATTTGCAACGGACGACTTCTTTGACCAGATTGACAATATCGATCTCTACAAATTCGCGGTGAAGTGTGCAATGGAACTTTACAGCGACCAAGTCACACGCATGCTCCATAGAGACCAGAGACATCGCGAAAAAAGTTTTCATGGCGTGGTGAAAAGGACGACAAAATATTCCATTGAAGAAGCACGCGCGAAAAAGAACTCAATCGAAGAGCCGGTTCCCGTCCAAGTTGCTGTTAGAGGCGGTCATTCTCCCGCTGGTGCTACTAGTAATAGTAGTAGTGAAGATGGGGGTAACGACGAGGATGCAGGACGTGAGGAAAAGGAGGATGACGGCTTGAGTGAGGGAAGCACCGCCTCCAAGAACAATGACAAACAAGTCAAGGGCGAGGGAGAGGGAGAGGAGAAGCGCAAAGAGGCAATTGAGGAAGCCGAGCGCAATCAAGAGAAGGATGCAGCTGCCACAGCAGCGATAACTGCCGGCGAGGGTTATAGCTGGGTCGATCAAACAAGTGACGCCAGCGAAGAAAACTCCTGGGAAGCTATCAAGGCTGCGGTGTCGAAAGGAAAAAAGGAGGTGAAAGTCAGTGGTTTCAGCTGATAATGATACAGTGCAATGTGCTAACGCCCCATAGGCATTCGAACCTGCTTTGTCGCCTCCTGTAGCAGACCCAGCCATGACATTCGACGTGGGAAGTGGTTGGGGCTCGGGAGAGGGTTCCAAGACCGCACCATTGGGTTTCGACGAAGGCGCAAAAGAGGAGCGCAAGAAGAAAGATTCGGCGGTATCAATGGGCGAGCCGATTCCCAAATCCCCGCCCGAATCAAAAGAGCAATCACACGAGGCTCCCCCGCCCTTCGTGCTCGAAGCGGGCCCGGCAAAAGAGCAAAAGAAAAGCAAGGCAATCCCCATAATGCCACCAGTCAACAAAGACCCTATTGTCACCGAACCTGCAGCAGTAACCAGAGACCCTATTGTCCCAGAACCTGCAGCAGTAATCAAAGACCCTATTGTCCCAGAATCGCCACCAGAACTTGCGCCGCTACTGCCATCCGATGACAACGGATCGTCTTCCGCATCCACCGTCAGCAAGAACAAGGGCAAGGAGTTTCCAAAAGAAACCGACTTTCATATTGCTCTTGAAGATCTCCCACCACTACCACCCCTCAACACCACATTTTCTCCTTCCATAAGCACCACCAGCACACCCACCACCACGACGACAAGCACACCGAAACCATACAAAAAGATCAGAAAGCCTGCAAAAGACACTCTCTTGCTTGCACAGCCACCCCAGCAGCCATCTTTTTCCCGCCCACCACCCCAGCATCCATCGGCTTACAGGAGCTCAAGCTCACGCCCGAATTCAGCTTTCTCCTCGAATGGCGTGGGTTCTAGCTCCGGCGCCTCGGGCTCTTCGAGGGATCCTTGGCTCCAACCGGCACCCCTGAAGAAGAAGGACGGCAGTAAGAAGGGGGGTAAGAAAAACCGCAAAGACTTCCCTCATCCTCATGCCCATCCTCATCCCCCCTTCCGTCCCTCGAACCCGTATGTCAGACCCGGCGTTGCCGGAGAGAACCATGGGAATGCGGCGGACTGGAGGGAGCTGCGTAGAATGTAGCTGCAAAAGTGGGGTCATAGTCGTCGTTTTTTTCGCTATATTGTAATCGAATCACCAGCGGTATCGTCGACACAATGGGACAAGGGGATACTAAAAAAAGGTAAAATCACAAGCATATCAACGTCATATACGCATGCAAGGGGTTTTTTTTTTGTATACAACAAAGTTAGTTTAGGTTAAAGAACGAAAGAAAAAAAAGGAGAGTGAGATCAAGTTCTTCGGAAATTTTCAGATATTGGTTCGGTTTTTGCAAAGGCATGGGATGGGATGGGATGGGATTGAATGGGATATATGCATATATAGGGTACGTCAAACAAAAAAAAAATATTAATTTTGTTGCAACACAACAAAACGTTTGAAGGCGCGGGTAGTTATGGATTTATTAAATAGGTACTTAGCATGCATACACGAATCGACAGCATATGTATAATATAATCAGTTTTTTTTGAAGGCAAGGAAGAAAAAACAAAAAAAAAAAATGCTGTTGCTTTCTTTCTCCCTTCATCGTTTTTCCATACATACATACATAGCCACATTTTCTCTCCCCCACCTTCTTTAAAATTAAGCATTTATAATCGGTGGTGCTAATACACAACACCTTTCTCTAACATGAAAAAAAAAGTAAAAAGTTCCAAAATGCAGCACTCACTCAGTTCATCATTTAAAAAAGGCTAACCGGCCATCTAAATCACTACACAATATTAACCCGCCCCCTTTCCCACCTTTACAAAGGGATTAATTAGTCCTATTAATCAAATTACAAAGACTCTAAAGTTCCATTAACATCAACATAATTACACAAGTACATACAACATTCAATAAATGCACGTGTGAGTAAGTAAGTAACTAAGCAAAACAACCTTTCATGCCCTCCCTACACCCTATTTCCCCACATATCCTTATACACCCAAATTAAAGACCACGCCATTTTGCACATGTAAAATCCATATATACATGTATATAGCACTTAAGAAAGGAGGTACTTATGTACATAAACATACATGTAACATTACTATACACAGAACCAAAAAAAAAAGGGGGGGGGGGGG
>KZ805503.1:0-77558 GCA_003073855.1 Periconia macrospinosa
ACATCTAATTATGTCACTCTAGGTAAAATTTACTAGTAAAATACATACCATAATGTATAAGAGGTGTATCACTAAATCAGGCAAGTGGAGCTGATTTTTTAAAGCGTTTTTGACATCTAGGGTGGCCCCCTTATTGCTGAAAACCATAATAAGCGAAGCGAGAAGGCGCTACCACAAGTCCACAGCTCGTTGAAAGAAACTCATAGTAGATTCTTCGGTGGTCATAGATTTGTAAAGTAGATGACTGGGGACGAGTGAAAGCAGAAAATCGTATAGGGGGTGGCCCGGAGAGGAGCATTGCTACTTGTTATAGTTGTTCGTTCACATTGTGGAGTTGAAACTGGAGCCTGGGCGTGAGTGCCATGAAAATAGCAGAATCTAGGTATTTTGAGGGCATTAGAGATGATTAAGAGTGGATGCGGCGAGTAGGTTGTTGGTTGAAAAGCCTTATTGCTCTCTCCTTTCAATCCGGCTCAATAACAAGTTCGTCCAAGAGGGTACTGCAGCAATTTTGTTCAAACCTATATTAGCCGATCTTTTCATATGCGTCTCCTATATTGGAGTGCGGTCCTCATTGATAATTCCATGCGGCATGTGGATTCTTCTACAGAATGATATATGCACAGAGACAGTGAATGTATAAACCAGAGGCAACGGTCCTCTTGAATTGGCCCTCTCTTGAAACGGCCTCAGCCTCACTGCGTTGAGGTTTGTATGCGTATAAATTTGAACACCTGCAAAACAGGAACCCCCTTCGAACCCATAGCCAAATTTGTTGCTGTTCAGAACCTCAGTGTTCATGTGAACAGTCGAATCACCGCAACAGACAATTAGATTGCTGGCGGTATCAACACAGATTTCGCAAAATAACAACGGTTTTCCTAATAGTTCGTTAGACAAAGTGCCATCATCCTGGGCACTATCTGATACAAGCTCTGATCTTCGTGGTAGATGAACTTAGACGCACTCTTGACAGTAATGCTTGGTCCACAGACGTTGCACTATACAGACATGGCTGCGTTGGATGCAAATTCGTCTCAATACATACAAATACCTCGCTGCCAGGATCTTGGCTAAGCATAAGCCCGGCAGGATCTCAGTGGCGCCCAGGACACTTACTTTAGAGGTGCGGCTCAGAGGTATCAATCCTGGTAGACGGTCTTGGTATCACACGTCATTCGTTCAACCAGTATCGAACTCATACGTCAACCTGGGATTTATAAATTAAGGTCCGCTGAGAATCCCATGGCACGGATTATCATTTCTTGAACAGTCGGAGTTTAGATTACCCGCAGTGCGTATTAGCCTGATGTTCCCGTCTTGACCAATCACAGCACTAATTTTCTATGGGACACCGCAACATGAGACAAGGCGTTGGAGCGATGGGTACCATCAAGTCAAGATACTCCTTCATGTGAAAAGAATGGTGCTTCTGAGTTATCCAGCCAGTGAACTTTTGGGGGCGCGAAAAATGGTATGAAGTTGCCGTGGCAAAGGCGTGCTGCCTCTTCCGTCGGACAATTTTTTGCCGTGCTGCAACACGAGAAAGTTGGGGTGCGGGATTGGGGTGCATATCTCCTAATATCCGGCCGTTTGGTTCGCAAGCACTTTTGCGATCTTGGTAAAGGGCATGCATCCCGGGATTGCACGTGCTTAGTCAAGGAAGCCGTCCCGTCTACGCCGACGACATCAGATTTGACATCAACCGCCCACCACCAATCCTGACCCACATTCATACGATCCTTCCCTATCAAAGCGAACGCTTCTTTGATCGTCCGAATTCAAGACTTTTACGTCAATGCACCTAAATGAGTGGCCCTCCTCTGTAGTGTCGAACGACGTTTCCCTCGGCGTCTTGGAAAAGTCTGCTGTGGTCAGGCTTGATTCGAGGAATGTAAGCTTGAGGTCTTGGGATCAATACTCGACACTATAGATAATAATACTCGAGTGAGCTTTGCAGAGTATACTGTTTCGGCCATTGACAATGAGAAAGAGAGACCGCCTCACATTAGGCCGAGCTTTGGCTTGCTGCCCTGCTCCTATGACCCCATGGCCCACCATCCTGCGTTGTGCATATCTCTTTCGGGCAAACAAATTAGATTGCTACATGGTTTTCTAGGTCACAGCCCTTTCAATATACCTGAACCACTCCATGAAACGCTTAACTGAATACGAACATTACTGCCCCTTCCCCGCCCTGAGAACAAGCTAAGCTCGGCCCGAACAAGATGGTGTTTCCCCAGACTTTCCGGATTTAATTTGTATCCAGCTTAGGAACGGGAAATAATTTGCCTGAAAGCGAAAGATGCCGGATCAGAAGGAGAGTTAACAGTCCTGTTGAATATTTCATGGCGACTGAAGTACCCCCAATGTCACTCAAGGGGCTGGGAACTAGCTCGGGCGATATCTGAAGAGTGTGAGAGTTTGATTGATTGCCATTGTACTGTCTTTTTCTCCTCAGATCATTTTATCCAAAGTATGTCCTGGGGGCAGGCTTCATTTCCACCCAGGTCATCATGTTACCCTACTTCTTCTAGAAACAGGGATCCCGCATTAGACGACGCAAAGATCTCCAAAATACCCCAGAAATTCCCCACCATAGGTGAGCGAGTTCATCTAGTTCTCAATATCCCTCTTATCAGTCGTCTTTAGATGGTCCGGAAATCCGTAAAGAACCCACAGATTTCGTGTTCGATATCACGAGAGGCCCGGATGCGCCACAGGTTATGCGGCGCTTAGGCTTAGAAGGCCAGTAAATTAATATGGAAGGTCTTCTGGAAACCCCTCAGCCATATTGTTTGGAAAACATATAAAGAGGAGCAGTTTCCTCAACACTGAACTTCAGCATCACGATCATTCCTTCATCAGCAGTCATCATGCAGTACAAGACTCTCGCCCTCCTCTCCCTTTTCGGGGCTGCCTCTGCCCAGCAGGTCGGCACCTTGACCGTACGTCTCCCAAAGATCTCCAGCATCTAATTTCCCACAGTTTTTGAGAGCAGTGATATGGGGTGGAAAAACGCTAACTATTCATCTAGACTGAGACCCAGCCCAAGCTGTCCTGGTCCACCTGCACTGGCACTGGCGGAACGAGTTGTACCACCAAGTCAGCTTCCATCACTCTCGACTCCAACTGGCGATGGGCGCACACCACCAGCGGATCGACCAACTGCTACACCGGGAATAAGTGGGACGCTACCCTCTGCCCCGATGGTGCCTCCTGCGCGAAGAACTGCGCTATCGACGGTGCCGACTACAGTGGTACTTACGGTATCTCCACCAGCGGCAATGCGCTTAGCTTGAAGTTCGTCACCAAGGGCTCTTACTCCACCAACATCGGATCCCGAACCTACCTCATGGAGACCGCAGAGAAATATCAGATTTTCAACCTGATCGGCAACGAATTCACGTTCGACGTCGACGTCTCAAAGCTGCCTTGCGGTCTTAACGGTGCTCTCTACACGGTCGAGATGGCCGCAGATGGTGGAAAGGGCAAGGGCAACAATGCCGCTGGGGCCAAGTATGGAACCGGTATGTCGACTCTGGAACTGCCATCCCACCAAGATTTCCTCATGCTGATCTGAAAATAGGTTACTGTGATGCTCAGTGCCCACACGACATCAAGTTCATTGAGGGCAAGGCCAATTCCGAGGGCTGGACACCTAGCGAGAACGACTCCAATGCCGGATCGGGAACAATGGGCGCCTGCTGCCCCGAGATGGACCTTTGGGAGGCCAACTCTATCTCCACTGCCTACACCCCTCACCCTTGCACTGCTAACGGTATCACCGCTTGCACTGGCACCGAGTGCGGTGACGGCGATGAGCGTTACCAGGGTCTTTGCGACAAGGATGGTTGCGATTACAACGTAAGAGGACACCCTTTGCTCTTCTCACCTAATGATTGAAAACCGACTGACCTATCCTCCTAGCCTTACCGCATGGGTAACAAGGACTTCTACGGTCCAGGCGGAACCCTCGACACGAGCAAGAAGATTACCGTCATCACCCAATTCATCGGCTCCGGCTCCGAGCTCACCGAAATCAAGCGTTTCTGGGCCCAGGATGGCGTTGTCTACGAGAACCCCGATTCTGCCGTCGAGGGCGCCCCCGGAAACTCCATCACCGACGAGTTCTGTACCAACCAGAAGGCCGCATTCGGTGACGAGACTCACTTCTCCAAGATCGGTGGAAACAAACAAATGGGTACCTCGCTTGCCAACGGCCACGTTCTCGTCATGTCGCTCTGGGACGACCATTCCGTTAACATGCTCTGGCTCGACTCCACCTTCCCCACTGATGCTGACCCAGCGGCCCCTGGTATCGCTCGTGGCACTTGCAGCATCGATTCTGGCAAGCCTGAGGATGTTGAGACCAACTCTCCGGGCGCCACTGTTGTCTTCTCCAACATCAAGTTCGGTCCCATTGGCTCTACTTTCAAACAGCCCGCCGCAAAGAAGTTGCTTAAGTGAGTATACTCGAGGATGAGATAGAATGATGCAATCATCAAGTATCATCGCTTGTACCAGTTACAAAGAGGGTTTACAGATATACTTTCGCTTGTTTATACTTCTGGTGGACAAGATGGGGATTGGAGATATTCGATGTGTATAAATTTCAAAATTGGATACATTAAACAATGAATTATTTTCTTCTTTAAACTTTTGCTTCTAATTGCAATCTGTTCATTGCTGGTGGTGATCCCATTCACTTTTTAGTAGCCTTCACCATCTCCTTCGCACATGACTTTGCTGTTGAACTAATCTGATTCACGTCAGCTTGGTCATTGGTATAGGATTTCGGTGTCGGCTCATCTGAGTTGCCGTCAGTGTCAGCAGCCTCTGCGGCGTTTTCTGTCAACCCGATTACTTGATTCGGAGCACCGCAAAACTAAAACAACTAATAAATTTTGTTCAAAAATTGTGTCGAATAAATACCACTAATGCTCAAGTGTTGTATCGTCCTCACATGATGACAACCAACAATGCATTCAAGTGAGTACTGCCACCTTTTTAATTGACATCCAGCAAGACACATGTGGTCAAAATGGGATATGGAATTCCTGGAAGGATCCAAAATAGGGCGTTCATGAGCATGCTGCCTTTTTCTAAGTCGCAGGGCGTATACAGACCCTTGTGACTGGTCCACATGACTTGATAAGCGTATCACGTGATGAGCAAACACGCACGTCCTCTCAGGCCCGAATATGGACTATGCTCTGGACAATCGTTTCTTCGTCAATTCTTGAATTCCGACTCCCTGAATTCCTGCAAGTTCCTGCTCTTGGTGCAACAATCGCATTCCAAGTGCTTAGATGCCAAATCAAATCATGGGACACAGTGGGGAATTGATCCGCTCCCCCCATTTTCGGATCAAAGGCCACATCTTAGACAAGCAGATATGTATATGCAGTATTCAATACTTGGCAATAACAATTGATTCAGGTATGATCTAAGAATGACCACATCTATATACGCATCACTCCTTGAACGCCCGTTCAAAAAGAGGATTCGAGACTGTAATACATGCTTTCAGGCCCGACAGCCAATACATGCACAAATTCCCTGCAATTGAAACACCAAATACACGTAAGCAAGACCTGATAACACCAACAACATCATTCACAGCCCAATTATGTCCTTGAGATTCACATTGCTCTTGCAAGCCGCATCACAGGTCGTGACACGCGGCAATCCCCTCCTCGCCCCATCCTGCACGGTCTTCGTCAGATTCGCCGCCATGGCCGTGATCTCAGGGTCTCCAAGGTTCTTTAACTCGGCTTGAATCCTACCAAATGTTTTGTCATCGAGTCCCGTGTCGATGATGCTCATAATGTCGATGCCAGCCGGGGTCTTCGTAAGCTCCGTCTCCGTGGCGTAGTTGACGTAATACGGCACGTTGTTCTCGTCACATCCCCAGGCGAGGAGGCTGTAGGTCGAGAAAGCGCCCTTGAGGATCCCAGTGCCCGAGTACTGGAGGTGGTCACCGTGGATGTTGAGGCGAGTGTCGACGCCGTAGGACGTGAAGACTTGGTCGCTGCCCGGGACTTGGAACGAGCTCATGTCGTTGATGTCCCCGTCGGGTTTGTCAGCCCGGACGGGCGAGGGATCGTATTGAAAGTTTCGTAGGGCGAGGTTCGCGGCGTGGGTGGCGTAGATCATGTTCCATGGCTGTAAGTAGAAACCTCGAGGAGGGGCAACCCAGGGACGTCCCTTGTAGTCGTTGTTGCTGAATCGTGAGAGGGGAAGTCCTGTTTTTGCATCGTTAGTAGGGGTTACGGCGATAAGAGTTTGTTGTGGAGAACTTACGAACTGATACTCCGTCAACACCGCAGATAGGCGCTACCAGTTTATCGATCGGGGCGGCGACAGTCAGAGCCACGAAGAACATGCTGAGGAAGCAGAAGAGCTTCGAGAATGAGAGCATGATTGCTTCCCTCGAGATTCTAGGGATTAGTCCGTTCAGAGAGAATGAGAGGGCTGAAATAGAGTAATAGATTTGGTTGATGTTGAATTGTGTCACTTGCATGCGGGCTGCCAGTGAATTATAAAGAAAGACGGCTATACTTACTCCACGTGTATATGCATGGACCCATGCGCTTAGCGTGCAGGAATATCAATTTATACCTGAAGCACACTCCCGTTCATTCGCCCATTGAAGGTACCAGTGAAATGTCTTATTGCCTTATTTGGATACAGTCGAAATGTCAGCGTCTGTGGGGCCAACACCTACTCGGAACCCCACTGAATACACGCGGTAAGATTGCCATATTGGCCAAAGTGGACACAGCATATCGTATTCTACACGTTTACTTGGTGAAGCTCACGGATGGTGCAGGGACTGCGGTAGATGACACAATCACGCGCTCCGGGTAAGCGAGGCAGATTGGTTGACTTATGGATTTGAAATTGATTCAACAAACAAATGGTCCGTTTAGCGAGCGCGCGACTGAAATATTTACGGATTGGATGGTTTTTACTGAGAGGATTCGCCGGATGAGCTAACGCCTGATGTAAAAAGAAAGCAACTGTCTTACAACCGCTTAATGGAAAGTTCTCAACGCCTCTTCCAAGGCTACACCCACAGCGCCGACCCCGACTACAGTCCACAACCATTTGTTGCTTATCTCCTTTGCTGCTGGCCAGAACGAGTTCTTCTCCTCGCGGAATTTTTCCAGCTCGGCAAACTTTTGAGGATGGGACTCGGAGTAGCGCCGTTTTTGATATGATGCTTTTTTGTTGTCACCACCGAAGAAACGGAGGTAGAGGTAATTTGCAAGAGGACCAAGAAGTTCGACTGGCGCCAGCATGTCGGAGCCATATAGGAGAGTAATGAATGAAAGATGCACCAACGTGTCGCCCAGGTAGCTATTTCATGGTTAGTAGGTTACTTTATTTGTAGGGGAAGGGTAAATGATCTTACTTGGGGTTGCGAACGATACTCCAAACACCTTCCTTCAGAATGCCTGTTCCTCCCTCGGTTTTGTATTGATCAAGTTGATAATCGGCCAACGTTTCCAGCGCAAAGCCAGTTGAGAACAGCCCCACGGCAACCATTTGCACAAATGGGTGATATCCCATTAGAACGGCACCCTCGTGTCTAAACGGTGCGGTGAATGGAAGGCTGATCAACATCTGGAAGAAGGCCTCAGGGATAAAGGTAGTGAACAACGATTTATTCCAGAAGTTCTCATCTTTCTTTACCTCATCATATCGCGGGTCGTCCTTCCCACGTTGAATTGAACGACGTGCGATACGGTAGAAGAGGCGGCCACCCCAGAGCGTCACACCAGTTAGAACAAGACGCTCGTGCCACGAAAGGCGACGGAGAGCTTGCGATAACGTGAGACCTTGATACAAACGACGACCAACCGCGCTCCACCATGCATTGACTACTTGGCCGCTGGGCCACAGCCAATCTTTGGCTTCGAGGCGCCCGGTATAACGCGCAACACCCCAAGCAATGACGGCAAGACCCGAGTGCAAACCCAGCGAGGGTGCAAGGGTATCTCTCAGAATACCAACGTCGAACAATGATGCCGTTTGGACATGGGTTTTGGAGTGAGTGCGGTCTGCATAGCCTACCGGAGGGACCGGGGAGGACTTGTTGGAGCTTGGGAGGTAGAAGTTATTGGGTTCGCGATCCGCAATTTGAACCTTGATGTCTGGCTCCTTCTTTCCGAACCACCCGGACGCCATTTTGATCGTGAATGGGTTTGTGAGAGTCTGATGAAGTGAGAGACTTCAAGGGGCAGAGGGGAAGCTGTGCAACTTAAAGCTTGAGCTCAGCTTCCCCGCACGAATTGCATGCATCCAATACGGCCCCGCCCCGCCCCCGGATTGTCGTTATTACCCGCACTATCCTCGATATGTCCGTTCCTTGGGACGATCCACATGGTGCTTATGCAATCAAGATTATGGGTACTGCGATAGGTACGCGGCCATGTGTTTGAGACTGTTGTTGGTTGGAAGTGTTGATGTGCATGTATGATTGCGATGACGTCATGGTCACGTGCATCTGGCCGATGGGAATAAAGAAAGCCATGCAAGAATCGAGCAAATAGTTTCCGGGAAGCATTTCCGTGCAGTGTCAAGGTAAAAGAAGCCACTTTGTAGACCTTTCGCAAGTATCTAGCGCTCTCACTCGACCTCGGGATGAAACCATGTCTGTATACTCGAAAGCCTTTCCGTAACCAGTCTAGCTCCATGCCACTTCTTATCGCTTTACGCCGCCATCATTGACGCGAAGGATAGAATTAATCTGCAAAGCTCGAGTTTCCAAGTCAATTCCTTAACCAATCATCCTTATTCAATATGGCCCTTTCCAGGAGCGTGGCGCTGCTCTTTTTTTTCTACCCAGTCTCCGCACGCGAGATCAATTTCCCCCCACTCTCCGGCTTTTCTCCAGGGCAAGTCTTGTTCGGAGAAGGGGACAACGTTGATGTCTCCACTGGTTCTGCCTTCACAGGATTAACAACATACGCAAATCTCCCATACGTGCATTGTCTAGGTGGCGAAAACGAGAATGTGGAGGCGTACGACATTGGCATATTAGGGGCCCCATTTGATACGGTACGTTAGTGTTCCACAAACACAGCGTATTCTCGTCGCATGAGCAAACATCCGGCGTAATTCCCGGAACTTTGTCGTCGTACAACGGAAACCCATGCGTTTGGATGGCGCGGTGTCGAGAGCTTTCGTATTCCAGTTATGGAAGGTGGTAGCAAAAGACTTGAATGGCAGATTAATCCTCTCTATTCCGCATTGTCCGCGTCGGTAAAGTGCCGTTAATGGGAACATGGCTTTGTATATATCAATCCAACGGGTCCCCGGGTAATGATACAGCTGTTGCGAACTCGCGGGGAAACTGAAGAAATTGAATTCAAGCTGATCTGCGGTGTAGGGAGTGACAGCGCGACCCGGGGCTCGTTTCGGACCCGCAGGTATTCGGCGAGGTTCACGGCGTATATCAGCCGAAGCCGCATGGAACATCTATACTGGTGAGTGGAGCATTTCGGTTGTAGTCTCTAGGCGGATTGCAGTTGTACAACAATCCGCGGAGAAGCGAAACATTCCGCCCAGCGCGAAATCAATCAATATCTTGAGGGTCGTACATTCAGCCCCACAACAAAAAAGATAGCCCGGAGCAGGGTCGGCGTATTATGTTCAAAAGACTGACGGCCAATCGGGACGATAGGCAAGAATGTTTTCTTGGATTGGGCAAAGATTGTTGACTGCGGCGACGCTCCATTAACATTCCTGGTATTCAAACCCATTAATCTCTAGTAACGACAAACATTGACAAGTGGGCGAAAAGGACAACACAGTGGCTCTCAAGCAACTTGATGCGAGCCATCAGGTCAGTAAATGGTTTATCATGGCTATGCTGAGAAAGATCGTACACTTACAGGAGGTACGGAACAGATTGTCTCTGGACGACAAGCGAGCGCTAGTGAATACAGAACTCCAAGAATCATTACCTTGGGTGGTGGTACGCATGGAAAAACTCTCAAATTTTTATACAAAATAGTTGACCTATCAAGATCATACGACGACCCTGTCTGCTTTGCGTTCGACATATCAACACTGGGGTGCTGTTAGCGTGATACACTTCGACAGCCATATCGGTAAGAATCAAACTATCAACTTTTGACAGCAACTCACGGCCGTTGTGTTAGATACATGGGACCCGAAAGTTCTAGGTGGCGGTATTTCGCACTACGCGTTAGTGATTTCTTGCAGATCTCGTTGCAACAATAGCTTGCTGACACGTCAGACAGTGGTGTCAATCACGGCACATTTCTTCACATTGCTCATGAAGAGGGCTTGATCCGGAACTCTTCTATACATGCCGGTATTCGAGCACCGGTGATGCGACCAAAGGGAGACGTGAGGCATGATATCGAATGTGGATTCCACATGATCAAGGCCAGACATATCGATCGATTCGGGGTCAATGGTGTTATCGAAGAAATCAAGAACAGGGTTTCCGGCTCAAAAGTCTACATCAGTGTTGATATCGATGTGCTAGATCCTGCATTTGCACCCGGTGAGTGGCACATCATTCATGAAAGTGACAAGAGTACCAGTCATTGATCGTGTTACAAGCAACTGGAACGGCTGAAGTGGGCGGATGGACTACAAGGGAACTTTTGACAATTCTCGATGGTCTTTCTGGTCTTCAGGTAGTAGGTGCAGACGTAGGTAAGTAGAGATTGTTTGCACAACTTGCTGCCGCCGGCCTATACACTAACGATTCCCAGTTGAGGTCGCACCAATCTATGACAATCCAGGAGAGACTACGGTTCTTGCGGCAGCGGAGGTGGTGCACTCGCTGATTGGCCTGATGGTTGAGGAGCCTGTAAAGACGAATGATTAACGTGCTGTGTTTGGGGTCAATTTTGATTGATGATTACCATGGAAAGTTGTTGGGTTGATGGAGGTTTCGAAAAAAAAAGTGGAAGTAGACTATGGGTGTGGCGGTGCTATGTGGCTAGTTACCTAAACCAACCTCGGATTGGGGGATGTGGCGGTGCAGCCACCTTACCCCTCCGAGGTCTTGACGTGTGTCATTCAGTTTCCCTTCCACCACAATTAGTCTACAAAAAGCTCAAACATGGCCGACAGTGAAGGACAACAGCAGAAGGAAAGGTTCGCCCCGAAGCAAGCGGTCCAGCTTGACCCTCCAAAGGATGATGTCATCAGCCTTGACTATCTTTCTAAATGCGACGGTGGGGTTCTTCCCTAAACTTTTGATAATGGCCCTGTAAGCTCATAACAGCTATATCAGGTACAAATGACGGCTTCCCCACATTAGTGGCCATAAAAGTGTGTGCTTTCTTTCTTCTGCCTTTTTCATTGGCTCACGTAAAACACAGGGCGCTGTCTTCGATGTCAGTGGGAAAGACGTGTATGCTCCCGGGAAATCATATCACGGTATGTAACATGGGTAATTGCAGGGAGGTGTCACATTTGTACTAGTACTGACTGATTTACTCACAATAGTATTCACTGGAAAGGAACCAAATCGCGCTCTTGGCCTTTCGTCTACCAAACCCGAAGATTGCGTATCTGACTATTCCGGTCTTTCTGAGAAGGAGCTCCAGACTTTGAACGATTGGTATACTTTCTTTTCGAAGCGGTACAATATTGTTGGGCGCTTGGAGAAAAGCGCCAGCTCGGCTCTCTAAGCCTACCTTAACGAATTTTGAGCGGTGGTACAGCCCTGTTAACTTCGGTCTTCTGGACCTCTGTAAATTCATGGCTTGCGGGTTAATTAGAGTGAGCGCCGACTAGCTCGCAATATTCATAGACCCTCTCAATTAAAACTGTTTAAATATGAGCTCATGGATTTTATGTTCGTATTCCTTGTTTTTGCAGTGTTACCAACTACAAAAAACACAAAGTATATGCAAGACCATGCAATGCGTCAAACAGGCTACACAATAAGCAGCCAGATTTTCCATGATACCAAATATACAGTGTAGAAAAAGTCAATTAATTGACAAATGTCAAATCCCACTACGATCACCATTAGGCCAGTAGCAGCCAACAAGGACAACATCGAGCGCCCCCACACATGCTGTTATACATTAAGAAAACCAAGAAACACCTTTACGTAAATCCAATCCGACTGCAGGCTTATCGCTAATCCGACATCAATATGTGTGATTTCTCCAACGCAACCCATTTTCACGTACCAAATTGGTTCTCCGTCTGGTGCAATCATTGCATTCTGAGTCGAGCTGCTCATACTCGCGTTGATAATTCCACGCGCCGAAGCATTGATGACCGGGATCGTTGCGAGCGAAATGACAATATCGGACCAGAGGTGTTTCTGTGTGGTGACATCGAGGGTAGTAGATTCTCTCGTACCAACACATCTTAATGGATCTGCTACATGGAAGTTCAGTAACGTTTCTCCGTATAGTATGTATGTGCGCAAGAAAGAGTACCTACTAAGCACTGGCGACTGTAAGATGATTTTTGTATGTACTCGGCCTATTCTCAAAACCTTGGATTGAAGGTAGATTAAATGCCTTAGAATGTGAATAAGTTGAAGGATGATATTCTGCTAGGAATTATCGCAACTATTCGTCATTTGCAGTCCTCTTTATCTTTTTTAAAGACACTTTCGGGTCTGCCAATGTGACAATTGCTTAGCAATCGTCGAGCTTCTTGCGTTTCTTGCTAAAACCCGCTTCAAGCGAAGGTGGATCTAGTCTCGATGTTCTTGCATGCAGTCGTGTTTCCACACATTGAGCAATCAATACATCTGCGCGTCAGTTCTTACGCCCAAAAAACAGCCACATCGTCGCTCCGGGGTGGTAGCAATCGAATGAAAAAAGGACCCAAGATTCTGGTACCTGCACCTACCTACTCACTTTCTCGCAGTAGTACTACAGGTGTATGCGGCAATTCCAGAAACAGACATAGCTCAAACAGGGCTTGAGGAGGGTATCGAAATTATGTGAGGAATACCTGGGATCGAAGTGTTATTCACAAGGTGAAAGTACAAGCACATTAATCGAACACGCCAAACCTTTCACACTGTTGAAACTAAAGCCTATAAATGGCGATTGCACCACTGAACATTAGAAAATTTGTGATTGGTGACTTGCTTGCTATTCATAAACCTAGATGTGTATAGTTCGTGGCTGTGCTGGTGTATCAGTAGCATGATAGGTTACAGTGATGAATACAGAACCAAAGTTCGTGTCGGATATTACCGCTGGAGCCAACCAACATACGTCCCCAAGCACGAGTATTCCAAAGCTCCGTACAAATGGAAAAAATGGACAGATCTTTTTTTTTAAACGGGTCGGATCGCTATCGGTGAGTTGTGCGCATGCACGAGCTGTTTGCTTGCTTCCATGTGGCTACGCGGGTGCGGCTTCCAAACCGACTGCATGCCCACATTACTAGGGTATATGGGTCTTATGCAGTGAGCGGGTCAACGGGTTTCCTTATGCATTTACCATCACATGTGGAAGTTACACGAGTACATGCGTTACGATTTACGTGACGAGTTACAGTGATAATCTCTAGAATCCACTGGGAAGTAACGCATCCATCGATCATTAATGGCAAATCTGAATACAAGTAGATTCAAGCTCGATCTCAAATCGTCCGACTACCTGCAAATTCCCGAAGTTGATGTTTGGGGTAAATTATGGCTGTGTGGAGTTTCCGTTGTCGAAGATTTATTGTCAACAGGCCGTAATGTTAAGCCAGAGTAAGCTCTGCAGTACATGAACATCATTTCTGTTCCTCACCGATCATGCAAATACGTTACGAACTTTCCACTTCCCCGAAACCCCCACGCTAGAGTTTACATCGATATGACTTCTTACCTGCACACACCTTACTGGCTCCTTGATTATCAGCACTTATTTTACATTCCAAGCAACAGAAAAGAGCAGGTTAGTAACTCCTTTGCAGTGAACAGTTCGTTTGGGAACACCATTATACTACCTGTGGCACGGGGCGTCGGTGTACATTGTTGCATTAACGTAGCCGCCATAAGCGTTTCCATCACATTTACTCCCCAACAATAATAACATTTTCAGAGACGTGCAGTTAACAACCAACTTTCGTTGCCTAGGTGCAGCTACTACATGTACCTCATACTCGTCTATATGGTTCTATCCCCAAAATAATAGTGCGTAAATTCACAGCTGCCGTCATCACGAAACCAGAGCTCGTTCTTGACACAGATCATACTCCCAGCTACATACAGCGTATGCAGTGAACCCCACAAACACCTTATACCCTTGCCTCAACCCTTCAACCCCCACAAGCTTTGACGGGGACGCGGGATCGCACCCCCCACCAATATTCGAGACCAAAACTCCTTCTGACGCGCTCCTCCACACAAGCACCACATGTCCTATCCCAGTCTTCCCTTTTCGTCGAGAGCACAGCTCCCTCATCTTGATCCTTACCCTTTTGAGAACCCCTGCTCTCTTATTCTAAACCTCGTGCGGGAAAGCCGGACTGAAGTATAGGTAAACACTCACCACCTTTTTTTGTCATGTATTTCTGTTACAATATTTTAGTCGGGTAGGATCTCTCTGAAAACGATCTAACTCCCAACATGTATACAATCGTCGTACAAAGCCGTACCCGATCAATGCATGCGCCCGGAGCATGCGTCCGATACCAGAGTGTTTGGGAGATCGGCTTCTCGGAACAAAAATCACTGGTATGCATTTGCAAGCCTGGTTGATGGGGGATTCTAGAGGCAGTGTTTGTCCAACAGTGATGCACGGGCTCCCGGAGTGTTCCAAGAGCTACGGTGCATGCTCATACAGCAGAGAGCATGCAAGTTGTTACCAGGTATTGGTCCAGAGGTAGTACAAGGAAATCATAGTGCATCCGGTGGCTAAGCGTGAGATAAGTTTGCTAGCACTATCAAGACAATATAGCAAACATCTTATGATAACAGCAGAGGGTATGATTCTATGCACACTATTCGAACCAAAATTGTATTTACGAGAATGCTCAGCCAATAGATTATGCTTTTCCCTTTTTCCTAGCCCGCCTCGCCTCCCTCTTCTTTTGAATGATCCGGATTTTCGCTTTCAACTTGTCATCTCCATTCTTTGCGTCTCCCCCAGCAGCTGCATCACGGCTGTGTCCGTTTTCGGAGACTTCCTCCTCTAACCCATGCTTCCGTTTTTTTCCGGCAATAGGTTTCCTCTTAGACCCGCGATGTGTGCTACCATCGCCGTCTTTCTCGGCTTCTTTCGCTTTCGGCGGTTCCTTTGCCTTATTCTCACGGTCGGAACGCCGCGCAACTACGTTCGCGTTTTCAATGGCAAATTCGACGATGAGTCTCTTTTTCTTGTCTAGGATTGCTTCCTTCGCAGCTTTCTTGCTCTTCGGCTGCTCGCCTGCGACTTTGTACTCAATGGCGTGGCCATTGAGCCAGCGGAGACCCATGAGCGCAGCACGGTGTGTGTAATACTCAATGAAGCCGTAACCGCGCGACCGGCCCGCCCCAGTATCTTCGGATGTCTTGCTGCCGGAAGGGGTCTCGAACACCACTTTAGCTTGCTTGACGATACCCTTTCCTTTGCGTTTACGTGCTTTCTCAGCATTGACCATTTCCTCACCGCCACGGGAAATTTCTTCTTTTGAAAGACGCTGGCGTTTGCCAGCTTTGACGTCGTGAGCAAAACCAACCACCGCTTGGCGGGCAAGCGCTTTTAAGTCTTTGCTGGTTGTACTGCGGGGAATGTTACGTATGGACAAACGGGTTAGGCTGAGATGTAGCCCAGGGTTTTCCTGTATCTGCTTGCGTCGCAGGGTCGCACTGTCTTCACGCATCTTGACTTCAGAAGGAGAGAGTTTCTCATAAAGAGGAGATTTGGCGTCGATGGTACCTTCAGAGAGGAGGTAAAGACGCCTCTTGTCTTTATCACGATTGAAGCGCGTAGCTGCTCCTTCCGCGGTAAGCCGGGTTGCCTCGGTGCGATCTACGGCGCGTGTTATCTGAAGGACACGTCCGTCGATTGTATACTTTCCGGTAGGATCGGCATTTTCATCCTCGAGAACTGAGTGTATGTTGGTGACAGTCGTGCCGTCTTTTCTATCCGTTGTAGTCTTGGTGAGCTTCGTGCGTGGGACACCCTTCAAACACTCGATCATGTCTTCTTCCTTGGCAAAGCGGACGAAACCGGTGCCTTTCGGTTTCTGGGTCTCTCGATCAGTGACGCATCGAGCGAAACCAATGGTGCCAAATTGTTGAAAATGTTCAAACAGCATGTCATCATCTACTGTGAAGGGCAAGTTACGGATGAAGACCGTATACTCGGGTGATTTGGGCTTGTCATCATCAAGGGCGACGCCGCCTTCTTCATCGCTGTCTGAAACATCTTCTTCAAAGTCAATGTCGTCATCATCCTCATCTTCGTCGTCGTCGTCATCATCTTCAGAGTCCGAGGACACAACAGACGATTCTGCATCCGAGTCGTCTTCTGTCGCGTCCGGTTGTTCTTTCTCAGCCTTTTTCTGAATCTCCTGCCATTCATCCCTGTCGACAGCCCAGTCAACAGCAATGGGTCGGCCATCAATCTCCTTCCCATTCAGGTTCTCCATAGCCCTTTCTGCATTCTTCTTACCACGGAGCGCCACAAAACCGAATCCTTTCAATTCACCGCCTGGTTTCTTTGGTAGTGTGACAAAGTGAACCTTTCCGTAGCTCAAGAATAGTTTCGTCAATTGTTCGGGCGTTTTGATGGTCCAAGGTAGGTTTCGTACGATGAGCTTTGGCGCTTGATTCTCTAGCTTTTGCTTCTCGCGCTCTGCTTTGGCTCGGGCTCCAGCAGAAAGCGGAACAGTACCAGGCACATCTCCCTCGCCTTCACGATGTCTGCTCTCTGCCAGGTCAATCCTGAGCCTCCTTCCCCTCAATTCGCTCTTGTCCAATTCTTCCTTCGCTCTCTGCGCATCCTCCGCGTCGGCGAATGTGACGAAACCGTAGCCCTTTGATTCCTTTGTCTCCTTGTCGAGAACCACGAGCGCATGCTTGATAGGGAAGTTCTCGGAGAAGAATTCCGTAAGGTCCTCAGAGGTAACAGTCGGTGCTAGACCGCGAACGAAAAGCTGTTTACGAGCTGCATCTTTGGAGAGAGCCTTAACAGAGTCGGAGGGTGTTTCATTATCGAAGGTTGCGGTGACGGCTTCTGCGCCATCTTCAGAAAGCCGTTGTCTTTTTCGTCGTGGTGCCATGTTTTTGCAAAATTTGGCGTGTAAAGCTAAGCTCAAGCTTCACGAACTTTTTCCCGCGAACTTTTTCTTTTCCGAAAATTTACAGTACCGGAGGAAAAATCCGCCGCGCCGACCGACTTCTTGGCGTTTCCGGCGCCCCCATCGTTTACATGAGACGAGCAACAACAATCGATCTTTCAACTCACTAAGGATGGGATGCAAGCTAACTATCCCACTCATGCCTCATGAGTAATACATCTGTACTTTGCACCACTGAATTTTGAGGCTCAAAGTTCCGCGAGGTTTTTGATCGTGTCTCAACCCACCAATTTTCTCTACCACCAGCAGGTAGAGACAGGCCGCTATATCCCGCTCAACATCAATAGACAATTAAAAAGGGCATCTGGATAGATACATGATTGTTAAGCAGTACACACCGCCTTGTATATTTCATAACAATGCTGAGCCAGCTGTTCCTCGAGTCTCATAATCTTTCTCCGCGCATCATTGATGTAAATAGCAGTTTTTGGTTGTTGTCTTAACCTCTGCTTGAGGGTGTGCGTATTGGATTCACAGCTAAGCGGTACACTAAACAAACAATGAGCTTACAATACTTAATTTCAACCTCATAGTTTGACTTCCAACATCGTTGACATGTGCTTATATTCACCTGATCAATATTTTAGTATCTTAATTCTCACTCCCATTGTGAAATCCGGTATTGGAGGGAGGATTCCTATGTATACGCTGATCACACTAAAGTTTACACCAAGTGATCGTAGATACCTACTTTCACTTACATCAGTTCCCAGCCCATTGATATCACCTTGTGTTTTGTCGTCGCATACTCTTTCATACCCATATTCCCTTGTTCGCCAAATTATGTCGAATTGAAGCCATTTCCCACATGCGCAATCGCTACGATGGGGGACCAGAACGTGCTGCACGAAGTCTAGCAGCATAGGTTGACGATACCTTCCTTTCACGTATGTGTTTGATACGTGGTGTTATGTTGGGCATTTCTTGCATTCGTATGAATGACTTCAAATTTTCTGTGCCGAGCGACTTCATCGACACAGTATATATGCTTGAATAGACAGGTTTACACGATGTACCAGTCAGAAATCCTTTTTTGTATCGAATTTCTCCCATTACATACATATGTACAAGGCGATACTGGGCAAGCGAGAGTGAAACACGATAGGCTACATGGGATTGATCAAGTAGATTAGCTTGCAGCAACGCTCGGTGCTCAACATGGGCTGCCATTATTGAGAGACATACAAAAACTCGGCATAAAGATGAAATTGTGCTGGTGTGTCTGCAGGGAGATGCTGCACGGACAGAATTTGTTCGGGGCCGAGAAAGGCTTAGCGCACAACTAGCGTTTTGCCGAAACGCACACTGAACCTCATCGCAAGAATTCGACACAACCAGCGACAACCCACACCCAACACCGAAGCCGCCCTCAAGATGAAGTACATGTACGCACCCCGTCCATTCCTCAAGAATACCGAACCATCCATATATGATCGATGCCCCCGCCCGGCGAAAGGCCTCACCTGGAGCCGGGCGCGACTCAATCCGCCAAAATGTCAAAATGTTGAACTCTACTGACAATTGCGCGTTAGCCACTCCGAGGAACTGCTCGAAATCCCCGAGGGGGTCAAGGTCTCCATCAAGACCAGGAATGTTGTCGTCGAGGGTGAGTGCAATTTTTTGTAAGGCTAGAGACTGGTTTAAACTGACGATTCGATTATACAGGTCCCCGAGTAAGCGCACCGGTCTGAAAATCACGAACCGAAACTCACAGAAGCAGGGCAAATTGTCAAAGTCGCTCGGTCACTTGGCTGTCAGCTTCTCCCACGTACGTTTGGACTATCTGGAATTTTGTGTGGAAAGGGACTAAAAGTTGTGCAGCCCAAGAAGAACATCATCAAGATTGAGCTCCACCACGGCTCACGCAAGAGCGTCGCCACCATCCGCACCGTCAGGTCTCTCATCGTATGTCGCAAACGTGGATAAAATATAAAGCAATGGGAAGGGAAGTCTAACTTTGCTAGAACAACTTGATTATCGGTGTCACCAAGGGTTACAAGTACAAGTATGTAGCCGCTGTCAAAATTGAATGGGGGAGCTTTGCTAACTAACGTTTAGGATGCGATACGTCTATGCCCAGTACGTAATTTTTCCGTTCCACCCCTCGCCTTTATTACACGCCCAACCACAATCCTCCGCCTGATCCTTCAACAATATCCCTGCCGCCAAATTCACAGGCAGTGTTCTGGAAAGCGTGGTGCCATAGTTCTTGATCAAACGGCACTATTCGCTCGCGCACTCGCTCCAGCACATCCACTCGAACCAATCATGCTCGACCCCTTGTCACTTACTGACCCACGCGCAGTTTTCCCATCAACGTCAACATCGAGAAGAACAAGGAGACCGACGTGTACGAGGTGGAAATCCGAAACTTCATTGGCGAGAAGATTGTCCGCCACGTCACCATGAGGCCCGGTGTCTCCGTCGAGATCTCCACGAACCAGAAGGATGAGCTTCAACTCTCCGGAAACGTAAGCAGGCTGCGTTGTATTGTTACAAGGAGCGCTACTGACATAGCTACAGTCCCTCGAGGATGTCTCCCAAAGTGCCGCCGATATCCAGCAGATTTGCCGCGTTCGCAACAAGGATATCCGAAAGTTCTTGGACGGTCTCTACGTATCGGAGCGGGGCAACATTGTGGAAGCAGACTAAATGATTTCTTGGGAGTGGCTTTCTTACGGGCATATGGACTTTTCTGCATCACGCAACGGTGTGTGAACTGGCGCCTTGGGGGAATTAGCTGAAAAATCTGTTCAATGAATGAACGAATACCAGTTCAACGACATCTGTTACCATGCGTGACTTTTTTAGGTTCGGAGATATCATCATGGGACACCAATGTTTTCACTACAAGATTCAGTTTCTCTTGCACCACATCCAGGTCAGAAGTGTATCGTCTAGGTCCCTCCTCACTGATTGCGCGCCGCGTGTACAACAATCTTCCGGCGATGAACGGAAATACATTTGACGTTTCTCTACGGCGATTAATGCTCCGTATATAAGTGCAATGAATGTGACAGCAACTGACTACCACTGAAAGCGGCTCGTGGAGTACACGATCGTTTAATACACATCAGCAACCCCCCAGCAGAGGACTTTAACGACTATCACCGCAAAAGCCGGCTCTCAGACGTCATGACTCCCGGTTCGATTTGTAATTACCCGATAACGACATGAACTACGGCTATATAAGTGAGAGAGCACCTGTCGATTGTACAGCACATACATATGCCCTCGCCTCGCTGAACGCTTTCCCGAGTGTACAGGTACCCCGCCATCCATTGTCCAGTGCCCCACCAACAAATCGTCACCATGCCTTTTGACGTGCAGGCAGCATTGAAGGAATCGAAGGCCGAGTACAGGCAGCTCGGGAAGAGTGGGTTGAGAGTGTCGGTGCCTATTCTTGGTGCTATGAGCATTGGGTCCAAAGAATGGCAACCCTGGGTACGTAGCATTGGTTGCATTTTAGAGCCCATCCTGGACTGACCAAAGAACCGTATGTTTAGGTTATTGAAGAAGATGAAGCCCTCCCGCTTCTCAAAGCTGCGTATGATCGCGGCATCACGACGTGGGATACAGGTACTTCTACGGTCCACTCATTACCGTGCACTCTAAGCGTGTCAGTCGCTAACATGTAGCTCGTCAAGCCAACGTCTACTCGAATGGTGTATCGGAAGAACTCATTGCCAAAGCCATCAAAAAGTACAACCTGCCGCGGCACAAGTTGACCATTCTCAGCAAATGCTACGGCTACGTAGGCGAGACACCCGAGATTCGATCCATCCTCTACCCGACCGAGATGCCGCAGCTCAAAGACTACACCAATCAAGGCGGGCTTTCACGCGCGGCCATCTTCAATGCCGTGGACGCATCACTCAAGCGCCTGGAAATGGACTACCTAGATCTCCTGCAGATCCACCGCTTCGATTCGAAGACGCCGATCGAGGAGACGATGGAGGCGCTGAATGACTTGGTCAGGAGCGGTAAGGTCAGGTATATTGGCGCGAGCTCCATGTGGGCGACGGAGTTTGCGCGGATGCAGTTCGTGGCGGAGAAGAATGGGTGGACCAAGTTCATTAGCATGCAGAACCACTACAATCTGCTGTACAGGGAGGAAGAGAGAGAAATGAACAGGTTCTGCAACGAGACTGGTGTTGGGTTGATTCCGGTATGTTTTCAACTTCCTGCTTCCCATTTCCCATTATCTTCCTTGCTCCTGCATCCTTCCTCGCTATTATCACAAGCCTCTATCCGACACAAAACATACCTTCTAACCGCATCAAACAGTGGGCACCCCTCTGCCGCGGCCACCTAGCCCGCCCAGCCTCCGCCTTCGGCCAAACCACACGATCGGAAGCGGAAAAGAAGAACGGCACCTCGCTCAACGAAGACTCCGACTTCAAGACCATCTCGCGGGTCGAGGAGATTGCGAAGAAGCATGGATGGAGCATGAGCAGCGTGGCACTGGCGTGGATCAACAAGCGTGTTGCGAGTCCGATTGTTGGGTTCAGCAAGGTGGAGCGTATGGACGAGGCGCTTGAGGCGAGGGGTAAGGTCTTGACGGACGAGGAGGAGAAGTATCTCGAGGAGCTGTACACGCCGAGGAGAATCGTCGGACACTCTTGATCCGCCTTTGTTTATTTGTGATGCCGTTGCATATATAGAAGTGATGGAGAGGATGTGGCAGTAAACGCATCAATTGAGTCTGGACTCATACATAAGACCAGACCACCGAACCACAGCTCCAGCATGCTATACACCACCGTACACAACTAACCGTACCTTACAAAAGGCACACGAATCCATAAATACCAATCAAACGTTAAATTAAGAACCCTCACCCTACTGTAAACAGAAGGCGTTTGCTCGCAGCTCCATTAACCAACCGCCCCACGTCAGAGTGCCCCACCCCACCCACCATTACACAATTATGTAACCACGCTCAATTCATCCAACACTCTCCCGATCTGACACGCATACCGTACGTATGTACATGCACAGGCAAACACGACCCAATTGCATCGACTTCCGTTGGCCGCCGCGCGCCGCGAAACCCAGATGCAATGGCTCTCGGCCATGAAAAGCCATCAACTAATCAACAGCGAGCGGGCCGGGTGTGCAATGGTAGGCAGTGGGCACGGAGTAATCGTCGGCGGCATGGTGGGCCCCGAAACTGCGTGAGATGGAAGGCCGGTTGGGGGATTGTGGTGGGATGACGTATTGCCATAGTCGCGTGAGGGTCACCTCACACAAGGAAGGAAGCACCCTCCCTCATTCCTTCCCAAAGCATGCAAAAGGTTGAGGGGAAAACAAACACGGCAATCACTAAACACTGGAATCGTGGTGTTCTTCGTGTGTGCCTTTTAGAAGGCTGACTTGATTCGGCGTGTGCCTTGCTTTGCCCATGCCCTGCATCCTCAGCAAGCCGTGAGGAGGACAGGACGGACAAGGCGGCGCTCACCCCGCATTTTTACCCCAGACAGAGTGAGCGAGGAGGCACGGAAGCAGCACATCAGCCAGGGGGTCCGTGCGCAAAAGCAAGCTGAAGCGGCCTAGCGCAGAATGATTGGACCATGGTGGTGAGCAGCCGTAAGTGGATGCGGTGATGGTCAAGTGATTGTCCTTCTGCGACGACGACCCCTCATCTACCGTGCCTAGGTTATTAACTAGTTAACTCATTCATCTACCCCCATCTTCTCTCCTTCTCCTCTTCTTCTTCTTCCTTCATCTCACTCCATCCTCATCCATCCCATCTGTCCCATCAATTACACTCCCCAAACCTCTTTGCTTGCTCAGACAGCTCCCACTTGCTCTGTCTTTGTCACACCACTACCCGCCTACCCACCACAACAATGGCAGCCGAGACAGAAAACACCCTCTCCAAGGTCGATTCTCTCGTAGAAGAGCCCCCCAAGGACACCAAGCCCGCCAAACGGAGAGGCAGCTCTCTGCACGCCGATGTCTTCAACATGGCAGACCTAGGTGAGTGGTTCCCCTCCTTCATTCCAACACTCTGGCCTGCCTGTGTGCCTCCAATGGCGTGGCGCGGGGTTCTCGTGAGGGGATGCGGGGCTGACATGACAAACAGAAAAGGAGGGCAAGGAAATCAGCATTGCTCCCGAGACCCAGAAGCTGAACTGGTAAGTTAGAACCATCCTGTTTTCAACCTCTAGCAAGACATTTGCTCCACGATGACCTCGTCGACGTTCCGGATCCTCCGGGTGTTGGCTGGCTGGTTGGTAGCTTTGGTGCGGTGCTAACTCGGTGACACCACAGGAAGCTGAACACCTCCCCCTCAACAGTGGAAGACAAGGACTACCTCAAGAAGCCCTTGTGCTTACCACTGGTCCGCAAGGTTGATCTCCACTTCCCACTCGGTCTTGAGGTTACGGCGCGCAACCTCAAGGGTGTCACCATCAAGGACGCGCTAGACGCCATCTACAAGCAGTTCAAGAAGAAGGTAAGCATCCCGCAGCCTTGCTGTCGTCACATCCACCCCCGATAGCAACGGACAAGAAACCAACCTCGCCTTTCCATTTTCAATCAGCTAACAGCCTCTACAGCAAGATGATGAGCTCGACCTCCCCTACCTCGCCGGCTTCGAGTGGGACCCATCAGAATGCTACACGCGCTTCGTCGTCCACCAGAAGAAGGACAGCGCACCCTCCAACCCTTCCAAGAAGAAGAAGAAGGGCGGTAATAGCGAGTAGTGAATGACTCGCCCCCTCCTTCCCTTCAACTCGACTTCTAGCACGGCCCTCTCGGAAAAAGACGAACAACCCGCATCTTGTACTCTTGACACATCATCAACGGTATATCATGTAAGCGGTCGTTCGCTCTTGCGCCGGGAGCGCGCGGGTGTGTGGTTCCGACAGGGAAGAGCGAGGCTCATTCTTCCTGCTGCGGACAGATGACGACGGAATGGCGATGGTATATACGGTTGGGTGTCCCTGGGCTTCTTGCTGCGGATCTAGCGTGTATGTGCGTGCGTGCGTGTGAGGTATGCGGTTAAACGGGCCTGGCTTCATCCTTCCTGAATGCTATGGCTTATTTTTCTCTCTCATCTTTGCGACAGCTTGGAGGAATGAGATCCCCGCGCTGGGGAATATACACTGCTCTTTGGCATTCTTTGGGATTGATATTTTTTGCTCGCTCACGGGCGGCATTATCATCATCCCCGGACTTCTCGATATGTTTTATGTATCCGGGCTGCTGGGATCGACTGGCGCCTGCTACTACAATCAAGGATCTGATCTTTATCATGTTAGTTTCTCATTGTGCGTGTTTCGCGTGTGGCGAGGTGATGTGGTGTCGTTGAAGTTGAGTGTGCTGACAAGGATCGTGAGGGACCCACTCTGCTGTGGAGTCAATGCCACCCCGTCCCAAGATGGCAAGTGCCAACCAAAAGTATTTTAGCGATAACCAAACGAGGCTGAACCATCCCTCAACTCGTGATAACTTCACAGCAATACACCCACGAACTTTCAATACACATATAAAAGGTCACCTTGCTTGCAAAGCCCCAACTGTCACCCACCTTTAACCCACACATGTACCCTCACCACATACAGACCAACTTCTGCACCTTCCACCACATTGATGTATAGTATATACGTAGGAGATCCCTCCTCTTCGTCGAACACTCTACAAACATCCCCACATCCCACATCCCCACACAACTTTTTTTTCAAACACCCCACCAAAAACACCAAAACACTACAACCCTCCCCCTATACCCTAAATATCCCAACCTCCCTCTCTATGCAACCCCCACTCCCCATAATATCAAACCTACATACCTCCCCATCCTCCATACCCAACCACGAATAACTAGGTAGTTACATTAGAAAAAAGGAAATTAGAAAGATTTGCGTTTTTTTTGTCTGCATGTTATAAATTTGGAGATGTGTGGGGAGAGGGTTGAGGGGTTGTGGTTTAAAGGGAGTGGGGTGGGGTGGGAAGGGTTTAATGTGTGTGGGATTGATGTGTGTGAGTATGTGTGTTTATAGTGGTGTATGTGGGGTATGGTAGAAAGGGCGTGTTATATTATATTTTTTTTAGCATTAAAGGAATAATGCCAAAGCAACTATCTAAGTAGGTATTCCTACCTAGACAAAAATATTAGAAAAAAAAAAAAACATATGTAAATAAAAAAGACGGGACCACCTTGATTACATGTCATACTATATATACGAAAGTAGCTCGATTCAAATTTTTTTCCCCCTTGAAATCTAAAAAGATGGTTTAGATTGATGGTAGGTGGTGTGTATGTATGTATCAATGTATTAACAACAACATGCCTGCTTCTTTTGAAGCATTCTTGATTGCTGCGAGAAGCCTCCCCGGAGGTAAAACCCGCCCCCACACGTACGTACATATACATAATATTTTACAATCACCTACACTAATAGCAACAGCTACAACAACAACCACATGCCTGCTTCTTTTAAAGCTTTCTTAAGCGCTTAAGAAGGCTCCCCGGAGGTAAAATATAGGCCTAGGCGTACGCACATATATATAGTATTTTATATTTTAACTATCTACTTATATAGATTTAGGTTTTTCTATAGG
Organism: Periconia macrospinosa; assembly: GCA_003073855.1. Taxonomy (NCBI): domain Eukaryota; kingdom Fungi; phylum Ascomycota; class Dothideomycetes; order Pleosporales; family Periconiaceae; genus Periconia; species Periconia macrospinosa. The sequence goes on from KZ805503.1 coordinate 25,882, forward strand.
AAAGTATGTAAATTACGCCGTTAGCAGAAGCAGCAGCGCGCCTTTAAGCGCCTACTTAAAAACGCAGAGCGTGACGCAAAGGCTCGTGTTGCCGTCGAGCCTCACGTCTAGCGAGCGCTTGACGGTATGTATGTATGTATGTATGTATATGGCCTATGGCGGCATGGAAATACCCTGGAATTCACTCATTCAAAACAACAGTACACGATGACAACGGGCGACCGGAGTATGCTAATTCGGGAGGTAAAGAGTGGGATGGGGAATATTTAGTCCGGAGGGTACATGAGTGGCGGAGATGCATGGTTGATTGATATTTCTGTGATACCCCCTGGGCTATACGTTTTTTTTTTATAATGGGGAATGTTTGTGGAATTGAGTATAGCTTGGCTTGTAGAAATGGTAGTTACTTACTTTATGTTTTATTAGAGGGAATTATCCATAGTACAGAGGTACTAATTACATGAGTGTGTTGCACAAGGGCCATCAATGAGATCAATCCCACTATTTCTTTTAAGTGCCCCAGACGACCAATCAAAGCAGCACCAGCAAAAACACTCCTCACAAAGCGACAACAAAAGCCAGCGCACCAAGAAGACTAATCACCCCTTCGCCCATGCGGTTAGCAGCCCCGGAAAAACCAGGCGTGCCCGACGCAGTCGCATTCGGCATACCCATACCCGTCCCGTTCCCAGTCGAATTCCCCGTCCCATTCACACGCGCCGGTTCAACGACAGTGCCATTGTTGGGGTAAAGATCACACCTAGCCTTCTCATCCAACGGACACATTTCGTTCTGGCAGATACTATTCAGCGTCTCGCCTTGCTCCGGGACCACCACGGTCGGAGGGCTACACCTGTATCCGAAGAGCTTGTTGAGCGAGTTCCCGACAGCCGTCACGTCTTCTTGTGAGACGCCGAATGAGGCCGCCGAGAGTCCGACTTGCTGGATGAAGTATCCGACTTCGCTAGGCGACAAATCCATGAAGCGGTGCGCCGACTCCATGTCGTGGCCTGCGTAGGCCGGGAAGGCGGGGTTTTTGTTGTATTCGCTGCATTGGAGGAGGACGCCGAAGAATTCGTAGAGGTGGGTAAGGAGTGTGCTTTGGTATGTCAGGAGACTGGGGTATGACGGGAAGGGGGAGAGGGAAGTGAGGTTTGGGGGATTGACATACTATTGATGGGAGTTTTTGTCGTTGGCGGGGAGGTTTTTTTTCAAAGGCTCTGCACCACCGCCGTCGAGGAAGTTTACGGAGACTCCTGACGAGCCGCCGCGATTGCTGGAGAGCAGTGAGCCGTCGAAGTAGGGAAGAAGGTTCACAGCTTTGCCATCGAAGGTCCCGTTTGCGAGAATACCCGGGACAGCATTCTTGGGCGCTGGTGTGGTCGTGTAGTTGCCTTGTTCAGATGGTTAGTCGACAGTATGGTGATGGTGGGTTGTTGGGTTCACGTACCGATGACCGCAGTATTGACAAGCAGTATCATCAAAGTATACTGGTTCGTAGCATTGTTGTCTTTCAACAAGGCCGTCGTGTATTTGTCGCATAGTGACATGTTCTGAGCCACTGTAGTAGCGGCACCCATGAGGGCCAAGGAATACGCGGTGAATCGCATTATTATTAATTATAAGAGGAAATATGATGGATTGAATCTCTGAAAAGGTCTTTGAGATACCAAATACCAATACGAATGAATGAATTATTAGCGGGGATAGAGATGTTATATGCTCGTCAAACAAAGACTTTCTCTTATCCGCACTACACCATCATTGATCTCCCTCACCCTTTCCTCCACACCAACATCGGAAACCACATCATCCGCGCAAGATCACCATGAATCTACCTCCCGGGATTTCCGTTTACGCTCAATCATCATCGTCATTGCTGATTTAGGCCATGGTAGCCTTTTTTTAATAGAGTCGTGTAGTGAGGAGAAGTATTGAGGTCAAAGCGCGGATGGTACAGCTTCCGGTGGTGAGGTATGGGAGTTGGCCGGATTGGGTTAGACTACCAGCCATAGACGGATCAAATCAGGGTTTTGCGTGTGTAATGTGATTGATTTGATTGGCTTTTTGGCGTAGCTTTGCTTTGTTTGACAGATGGGGTTACGTGAACGGACTTGGTTCGAAATCCCAAAGGGTAGATCGGACGTTTTTCGGCATAGCCAGATTTTGTCGCATCTCATCTACAGGGAGGTGACCCGCCGGGTGGTGACGTTTCGGGAGGACTAATAGTTTCTACGAATTAGAGCTTCTGCGACTTCTATCCGCTATGTTTAATTTGTGAATATCGATTAGTACACTATCTACGCGACCTGTCACCACCCGGCGTGTCACCTCCCTGTAACTAGCGCAATCAATATACACGGCCGAGTCTAGAATTGTATGCGATTCAAAACCAAGGATAGCTGGATACATTGAGGGACGAAACAGAAATTGATGTCTCCACGGCCAAGCTAAGCAAGGGCTGCGGTCAACCCGGCCACGCCTCCAAGTCCAATCGCAACAGCCCTAACACTATTCCAGAAACTGAACACACTCAAAAGTCTTTTGACCTCCTCGTCCTCCTCCTTTGATGACTCGCGCTGTGTGCGGCTTTGCGGCTTGCTCAAATCGCTCCACTGACTTACATCCCCTTTCCCATCTACCGACTCTTCCGCGCTGCGCGCCTTGCCGCCAACGTCACCCTCCCTCGTATCGGCACTCTTTTCACTCCTTGCGCCCCCCAGTCTCTCGTTCATTTCAATCAGCTTGAAATTTGTCGGGAGCATTATCAGCGTCGTGATTGGTCCAATACTCGCGCTCAATGCCGCAGCTGCGACATACAAGCTCACAGGTCCGCCGCGCGTCAGGTGTTGTACGAATGTCGATACAGCTGATGAGTTGGGAGAAGAGGGGAGAGCATTGTAAGCTAGGAGTGCGAAGCCCGTGCTGGAAAGAATGGCGGCGCTTGGGAAGATGTGCGATCCTCGGCTAAAGAGCCATCTTGTGAGCGGAAGCGAGCGTGAAGCGGGTTGAGATTGAAGCTCCGGGATATCAAATAGTGAAAGTGTGGCTATGCCTCCTGATGCTAGAAGTGCAGTGGAAATGCTGGTTATTTGGATGATGATGCTGCTGCTGGCGGGCATGATGGAATCCTTTTGTCGGTGCGTATTGGCTTTTGTTGTTGAGAATCATGTATGTTCAGTATTGGTAATGTTTTTATCGATATGATGATTGTAAAACAGTTCTCCAGCGGGTTGTACGCTGACATGCTGATGGTTTTGTTAATTGATATTGATCACTATGAAAAGTGATGATGTCACTATTGTGCGTAGGATGCTTGACAAGGACTCAAAATAGATAGATGCGTTGATAAGGCCGCCGCCTTTTAACGTATATCCCTAGTAAGTTAAAAGAAAAATCTCGCGCGAATATACGGTTTGATGTCGTGCGTATAGGTACAGGATGTATGTAGTACTTGGCCACGCGCCACAACTATGTTGTCACCAAGCACCAGCCACACTTTGTGTTCTCGCCAAGCCACATGCAATTCAGCCTACAACTTCACACACCACGATAGACTTGAAGCATTATAAATGTACTTTATGAAAATACGATTAGTTCAAATCAGCTCGCAATGTCGCAAACGGTCCAGGTTTTTTCATTGCAGGATCTTGAGTCACTAGGTTATACGCTTCAGAATGGCCTCACGCTCGAGCCCGCCTTGGACGAAGCCGGACGCGGTTTGCTGACATGCCCCAGTTATATAGGGATTTTGTGGTTGTTGCCCGGAATCTCGGGGTCCGGTACATTTCGATTGATTCTCTTTGCATTATCCATGACTCTGCAAAAGACTGGGAGTATAAGGCAAGCCGTATGTGTACTGTGTACAGTGCATCAATTTGCACTGTTTCAACAGTTAACGCACAAAGCGGCGCGGAGTCACTCTTCACCAATTTGCACCCACTGATCACGAAATATCTTGTTCTCAGTAACCCTGACAATGGATTAACAAAAACCAGGTATGGTCGATATGATTCTGGTGTGGATTTACCAAAGCCGCTTTATATCCGCGCCTGGGTTCTCTAGGAACATCTGCTTCCCGTCGGGTATTGGAGTACACATCTACTGGGATTCGGTGGCGATATTCTAGATTGGCGTGAGATGAGCCCGGTACGTGATCTGGCAGGATTTTACTACCCTTACAGTTTGCCATGCGTACCAGCAACACGATTTTTTATCATTCATCTCTCAGTTCTTGTTCATTGCGCCTGACAAAATATTATTATATGTAGGAGTAGCCACGCAGGCCTTTGAAGATCCCAACGAGCAGTTTTCCCGAATTGTATTAGATCACGTCTTGTCAATTACCTGGAAACATGATTTTAACCTCAGAGATAGTCATGCAGCTCGGATGGCAGTTGTGAGCCAATATTCAAGCACGCATCTGACATATGAGAAGGATCGACCGTACGCGCTGCAGGGTATCATTTCTGCTATTGAAGATGTAAAGGGACTTGAATTTATTGCCGGAGTTTGTCAACAGTTTTTCCCATACTCACTCCTCAGGTAACTCAATGGGCACAATGCTGTTAACGAGTTTCAACTTCCGTTTTTGTGCGTTTTCTCATAATACAAGACGTATAATATACATATACATGCGTAACGCCACACATAAATACCTTCACCCCGGAAAAGTACCTGAGATACTATATGATCGTGTTTAAGCGATGTAAACACACGTGTTAGATGTAAAGGGGATTTCAAGATGTATAGATTTTACAATATCTACTTGCCCCCGCGTATCAACTACATATTATGCTATTGTATTCACGTGCCAGTCCTTAACGTCAGGCCAAATAGAACGAGTAACTAACCATACTCTAAGAAAAGTGACAAGGAAGTTAAGCAGGATTGTAAAGTTACATCTTAACCTCCTGTAAGATCTTAGATACCAGAACCTCAAATATTAGGCTTCTACGGTAAGCAAGTATCTACTTAGGTAGGTTTGAGAAATAGCTCTTTAAGGCGATCCTGTTAAGTATAGCTACTTTATTTTTATACTTACGAGCGTAAAGTTGGATATCAGGTACACTTAAGAGTACTCTATAAAGGGAAGATAACTGCTGCCACTAAGGGATGAAATCCCGGTTTTGAGAAAGCAATAGGATCTCGGGAGGACTTCAATTATATTGCTCTTTCTCGTGTAGACTACGAAACTGTTTGAAGGTGAATACCTAATCACGTGCCTCATTTACATGATTTTATTGTATCTATCCACCTTCCATAGTACTGCTCAAACATCTAATCAACTAAATTCTTCTCCCTCAGTATTTCTCGTATGCGTGTTCTTTCTCAAAGAGGGAAAGACTCGGGACTAGAAACTTCTATACCTTACATACATACAGTCACACTCGAGACGCTAGTCCTTAATGGGTCGTGCTTGCCTGGAAAACAATGCCAAGACTGGCTAAAGCGTCAAGTTATTATTCACTCTTCTCGCTGCTCGTCCTACCAGCCACCTATATCCTGCAAGTCGTATACCAATACCCCAGTCTTCTCAACAAATTATCTGCACGAAAATGGATCACCCTCCAAAACAGTCGTGCAAGCTGTTCGCGGAGGGCAAATGCGCTTACGGGCAAAGGTGCCTCAGGGTTCACCACCACAACCTGGACCCCGCACGGCGTGGAGACAAGGCGAAAGGCTACGAGGATTACGACGTACCCAATGAACCGGGCAAAGCATGTTCAAGATGTGTACAGCAACTCCGACCGGTAAGTTTATATCTCCTGGCGCTTTGGGCCTCACTCTGACCTATCACCAGTGCGACAAGGAAGGTCGCGGTGGCGTGGACGACCCGTGCTCTGAGTGTCGGCATTTCGGTGGCCCAGGCTGCAAATGCGTACTGGCTCCAAAGAATACCTACAACAATGTCGTCTGGCACCTGATGATCAATCAACCCCACTTTGACCATAAGCTCGCGGCCCAGAGGAGCAGAGACGAACCCATCGGCAGAAAGTTGGACAAGGCCACCGGCCAATCAACTGGCGGAAACCCCCAAATTCCAATGCCGGACAAGGACGTCAAGCCTGGTTGGAGGGGTAAAACCAAGGAACAATTGCTGGCGGAAGATGACCTCTTGCCTGCCTGCGTTCGCGAGCTACCACGGGCGTATGTGGTTCCTCCGCCCGTAGATGAAAATCGCAAGAGAAAGGCGGACTTTTACAAACAACTTGAATCAAGTCGCTCCGGTCCAGCGTCAGCACCAGCTCCCATGATGATCCCTCCGCCACCTTCGTCAATTTCGGAACTTGGAAGGTGTGTGAGAGCAACCATGGACGTTGTGAAAAACTTGGTGATATATGAGTACGATACTGGCGCTCAAATCACAATCCCAGCGCAGAATCCTCAAACCCATCCATTCAAAATAGCACGCACGAATGCACCATCCGCGCAAAACCCAGCCTTTCCACACCCGCCGCCCAGTTTTTGAACCCTTCCATGCTCCAAAATTGAGCCAAAAACACAGGAAAGCTGTCGAATACACCCAACGCAGCCAAATCCGGAGAATTCGCAGGTTTCAGCAACATAAACGATGAGGATCGTGAGCAGCGCAAGGCTTTGGAGAATGAAGAATCGGGAACTGATGACGATTTTATGCAATACTAGGCACCATTTCCACACATTCGATTTTTCCTCTCTCATCACACCCAATTGCGGGCAGCCAAAGATGTGTGCTTTTATCCTCCCTTTCATGGCCAGAGTCTTTACATTCTAGCTTCTCCCTTTTATGGCTAGAGTCTTACATTCTAGCTTCTCCCTTCTATGGCTAGAGTCGTACACTCTAGTTTCCTCTTTCTACACCTAGGGCCCTGCATTCTGGTTTATTCTGTACATATTTAGTCTCTGCGAGTAGATTTTAGTTTTCAATTCGATTTTCTGTTGCGGTGATGAAGTTGTTCTGTTCTGTGATCTACCCAAGAAAACAAGCAATATCATTCCTCCCGAGGTCTGACTATTCTCTCGAAACCATGTTTCCATCCGTGGCAGCAGTTAGCTTCTTTTTACAGAATACTCTCAAGTGTATTTCCCTGCAATTTTGCGCTGATAAGTATAGAAATAGAGTATTAAAGGGGGTCCGTACTATAGTAAAATAAATAAAATTGTTTAATACGATCCCTCGCAGGTTCTAAAACACACCACAGGCTAATCAAGGCGCTAATTTTGAATGGAATCAGGGAAAAACAAGAGAGTAACCCGAAAAACAAGAGAGTAACCCGAAAAACAAGAGAGTAACCCGAAAAACAAGAGAGTAACCCGGGTAGAATGCCTGACGTCACAAACTGTTGAAAAAAGGCACATACGTAATGAGGTGTAATGGTTATCAATTGATCAGTTCCGGATGGTGGAAATGCATTAATTAATACTAGCTACTATTGACTGGATGTACCCAATTCAGAATAACGCCTACCGCTCAACCATAACTCCTTCCAACAGACTATAAAGCCTCTCATTGGAGCCTTCAACCCTAAGGGTATGATTTGAGGAAACAACAAAGAAAGCTAACAATACAGTGAACCTGAAAGAATACCACTAAGATCATGTTGTAGACATATGCTAGCATTTCGAAAGGTTGATCAGCACAGCCTACAAACGCCGAGTTCTACGATATTTGTGTTCGATTCTAACATGACGTACATGACTCCGGATGATTAACGCATACCAAATATCTAGCAGTCTTTCGCACCTCGAGAAGCAATTTATTGCCGCCAATTTTGATTCTGTTGATCTCGCTGGCTGCCGCAATCTCCTCTTCAGCATTCTCATCCGTGTAGTCGTCCACTTGGATGCGGCGCTTTCTATTTGTTTGTATAGAGCCTCTAGATACCCTATTAATTCCAAACCATCACTTTACGTAGGCAGCTGGCATAAATGATGCGTAATAATATTGCTAACATTTGCGAGTTAGCCTAAGAAGGAAGCCATTATTTTTACAGCCCAGCCTGAAGTGTCACACCCTAGTTCAATTAATAATCGGTATTAGTAAATATGTGTCAATGTACCTGAAATAATTCTATGCATATATACATAAGGGTAGTGACATGCCTGTAAAATAGATTAAAGCAGGGGCACAATAGGTCATTTAGAGTTCCCATTGTAAATAAAGCATTACCTAAAAAGCGGCATTTATCTCTCTTAGTCTAAAGGTTGGGGTACATGTCGCGCTGTTTTAATGACAGTGGACTTGCACCCAACGCAATACGATCGCAAGTGTCTGTGTCAATCCAGGGGTATGGGTAGTTGTTCCTTGGATCTTCAGGCCAGTCCTCCAAGCGCTTCTCTGCTTCTTCCGGAGTTCGCCTTGCGACCTGAGTCCACATAGCGAACACAACAGACTTTCTGATGTAGTCTCCAGGTGAGTACCACGGCTTAGTGCCTAGGGATTTTATGTCGTTCTGATAGCCAGCAACTTCAGCTCGTTCACGTCGTGCAACGGTGGAACATGCGCGAAACCATAAATACTTCAATTTTGGACGGAAATCGTTTAGGAATTCAAGAACCCTTCCATCAAGGTGCTCAGGCTTAACACATCCTCCTAGGTTCGGCTGGTCAATGTCGCAAAGTTCTTTATTAAGAACAACTACCTTGAGAGGTATATGGTCCTTTTTCCAGTCCACGACCTTTCCAGTTTCGGGATCGATATGTCCGTTTAAAGCTGGGCGAATCATTATTTGACTTGTGTCTAGTAATTTCTTAGCTCGGTGGTGGATGAAAAGACCATTGTCTGCGGCCATCAAATGGACTTTCCCGGGTTTTGGTGAGCCGAAAATATAATCGCAGTTGCTCTCCCCAACATTATAGTCGACTAAGTTTGCCGCTACCATCTCACTGCCAACATATTTTGCCTTGGTGATTGGGCACCAAAACACGTCATTTTTAAATTCGCTTCCATAGCTGCTGATGAGGTCTTTCCGGAAGCGGTTCTGCGCGGATTGATCGCGTCCACCTGGGAGCTTGAATGCACGTGTGTAACCCTCGGGGGATTCGAAGCGCGAGATAAGAAGATCTATGTACGCCTTCTCCATGGTGTCTCTTCTGACAAATTCATCGATGAAGCTGCCTTGGAATTGGTATCGATACTGAAGCAGAATTACCCTATCTTTTCGAAGTTTGGCGACTTCTCTTTCTTGTTGATCAATTATTGATAGCGCTTGTGCCTGTGGCATGTTTCCAGAATCTCTGGAAGTCTGGATCTTCTTGGTATAGGTTTCGTGCGCTTCAATCATTTCGTTGAGCAGCGTCAGGGTATCCCGATGAAATTTATCATATTGTAACCGGAGGATGTCTGACCACTCCTCGGTCGACATTAACGGATCCTTCTTTAATTCCTGTGGGGTTTTGTGCTCCCGGGAGTAGGTCTCGCTCATCTTTCTCGCTCTGTCGATTTTTTCGGTAAATTCGTCTCCAGGAGTCATTGATAATGACTTTCGAATCTCGGAATTTATCGGGAGATCAAATTCATAGCGGCTCATCTTTTTGCCCCGCTTGATTACCTCCATGGTCGCGCCCGCCCTCTTCCCTCCCTTCTTTCCTTCCTTTTTTGGTGCCATTTTTATGATGTTATGGAATGGTCTGGTTTGATGTGTAAAATGTGCTTCTCGTTGCAGTGCAGTTGGCAAGTGATTGGGGCTGGCTTAATATATCGTTCAGAAAATTAGTTTTTTCTTGATCTCGGAAGATTGCAATATTAGAGAGTTCATCGGAAAAACATTTTTAGGCGAGGATGCTAATCCCCTCTCATTACTGACGTACTACTATAGGGTCATAGATATTACACTTTAGGTTTAAGCTTGATATACCGTGGTACAATATAATACTATTAACCAGTTCAAAAATATTTACCTATAATTTACCTACTTTGCACGCAGAATAATGTAAAAACGGAGGAATAAATTAGAATAACAGACTTAACGTCAACCTTCAGCATCAAAGCATTTATTTTTTTAAACGCCGTTCTCACTGGTAGATTAGGATGCCAGTTGCATGTACCGTGTCCGTTAGCTACTAAACATCGCGATGGTAAATGGATACATTCACTAAAGGTTCCAAAACATTTATAACAACCCACACTGGAGGAAGCCATCACGCGTTTTGTTTCTGATGGCTGACACGAAATCTTTGAGGTTGAAATAAGCCTCTCCTAGGTATGTCAACATGCAGGGGTTAAACCGACGTGGGTTTATTTTCCGGGGCTCTTATACGGTGCTAGCGAGTCAGGATGCGTAGTGATGTCTGCGAACAGCACTCGAGTGTATTGTGGGTGCCAAGAAGGGCGCCTTCACCCTTCAGATTGTTTCAATACAAATTTAATTGGTGTCCACCAGTTGGGGCAGTGATGCCATCTCCAAGATCGACGCGACGCGGCCACGTTGCCTCACGCGTTTGGTGGAAGTCATGCCGACCCTGAGCCCATGAATCTCATCGATTGACTTCTGTCCCGGTTTTGATCTATAGAATTTTGTTGGTCGAATAGCCTGCGGGTCGAATCCGTAGACTGTCAGGTGTAGTGGATTTCATATTGTATTACTTGCGTAGAGTCGGCGGATATGCTTTCTGTGGAAGCAATTGTTTATTATAGTATTCGTTTGGTAAGGGATCTTGGTCCTTCCTTTTCACCAAGTAACTACGCGCCAAGACCTCATGCACGGACCTAGCACACCTAGGTATCATTTTCTCGCTCTGCTCACTCTTCTAATAAGTCTTCAGTAAGCACAGCTTACCTCTACCTGAGCTAGCAACACGCTTTGAAACGCCTTACGAATTCTTTTATAACTCGAATCAATCAGCAACATCACAATGAATCCCATCACGAACAAACCATACAGTGCCAACTGCAAGGCGGTACGAGCTGCCGCGGCAAAACTTCCAGTCGCTCAAGCATTGCCGAAGTTGCGACAGACCATCCGAGACAACCGGGTCACAATTCTTGTTGGGGAGACAGGCTCTGGCAAGACGGTACGCAAATCAAAAGTGGTGCTTAGCATGTCATCTGGATTCAACTAACTTCAAGCGTGTGACCTCAGACACAACTTCCTCAAGCCTTGCTAGAGGAATTCCCTCATGAACGCATTGTGTTGACCCAGAACCGGCAACTTGCTGCTAGAAAAGTACGTATTTCTTCACATTCTAACTCTATCGCCGGAGCAGTTTTTGACCATTTGATAGGTTGCCGACCGTCTAGCCCAGGAGCTGGACGTAGAAGTGGGAGGTGACATTGTAGGGCTTAAACACAAAGGCTGCAATCTTACTACACCAGCTACCCGTCTTACAGTCATCACGGATGGTAATTATGTATCTTTCTTCTTTTCTGACAACTTGCTAACCCTAAAAGGCTCCTTGCTCATGCAGGCCAAAGCAGAGCAAAATTTACAATCGCCAAAAGTAGTCATTATTGACGATGCACACGAACACACTGCTGCTACAGACCTAATTCTAGGTCTTTTAAAGTCGTTGACGAAGTCCCTTGATGACTTAAAAATCGTTATTATGTCGGCCACTATCGACACTGACCTATTCCGACAATATTTTGAGGGCGCGGTAGTCGAGACAGTGAGCGGACGATCATATGGAGTAGAGATCGTCTACCTGCCTGAACCGCCAATGAGCGAGTTTGATGCACTTCTCGACGTAATAATTCATGTGCACTTATACGAAAAAGGTGGAGATATTCTGGTGTTCGTCTCCGGGGTCAAAGAAGCCCTCAAAGTTATCAATCACGTCCAGGCAGCGCTTACCGGACCCAAAGCATGCATGAAGGGGGATGAAGTAGGCCCGATCGAAATTTTCCCTCTATACTCTCAGCTTGCCGCTGAAAAGCAAGATACGGCGGTCAACTCTGTTGCGCCCGTTGGCCGTACTATTGGAAAGGGGCGAAAGATTATAGTCGCCACGAACATCGCTGAAACGTCAATTACGCTAGTAGGGGTTACCCACGTTATTGACAGTGGTCGCGTAAAAGTCAAAGTTTGGGATCCTCGTTCTGAGTGCTGGACATTGCACGATCTCTGGGCTAGCAAAGATGTAGCCGCACAACGTGCTGGCAGAGCTGGACGCACAGCACCAGGAAAAGCTTACAGAATGGCGACCAGGGAAGGTTTCCATTCTCAACTACCGAACCGCTCTGTCGCCGGCATCCAAGTATGCGACATGATTGGAGAGTCCCTAAACATTCTGACTATGGGGCTCAATCCAATTACCTTCCCATATATTGTCGCGCCTGCCACCGAGACTGTCATGACAGCATTCGGTATTCTTCAGAAACTTGGTGCCATTAATCCTCGAGGCGAATTGACCGAGTCGGGCAAAGCAATCTCGGGCCTTCCCTGCTCCCCGTATAATGCATATACAGTACTCTTAAGTGAGTCATTTGGCTGCACGAGCCAGATTTTGTCAATCGTCTCTATAATTGAGGCTTCAGAAGGTGGCCAAGTTTTTGTGCAGCCAACTAATGAAGAAGAAAAAAAAGCGCTGGGAAAAATTTGTGCCTTCTTCCAACATCCTTCCGGCGACCATTTAACCCTCTTCAACATCTACATGGCGTACAGGCAGGCCAGCCTCGACAACAAGACGGATGAGTTTGTGAAAGAAAACACGTTACGAAAATCCGTACTCAGGGATGCTGATAATACACGCTCGCGCCTCGTTGGCATTATGTTCAATCGTGCAAGGAACAATAAAGGCACCTTCCGCAGTCTCCGCGATGACGATCCAATGTACTATGTTAAAATCATCAGCGCTTTAGCAGCAGGAAACTTTACGAGGGTTGCTAAGCGTATTCCAAACTCCAAAACACTATTCGAAACTGTGCGTGGTGGTGTAACTGTCACACTAGATCACCACACGAAACTATCGCAATCAAGCGAATGGGTGTATAATGAACTTCAAGGAACAAAAAGTGGAAAGGTTATGCGCCTAGCTACCGCTATTGTACCAGAGCAGCTCATAAAGTCCTTCCCCGTCCATTGGATCGATGAACAATTCTTCTTACCAGAGGGTCACATCAAAGATGCACTGGTTAAAACGATAGCCAACATGACCGGCCTGCCTGAGAAAGACGTCTTGGTTGCCCTTCCGAAACCCACAAAGCCAAGGGACAATTAGAATTTTTACACGCCATGAATTTCTTATCCGTGTTACTCTCCTTGCGATATAGGTCAAACATCTATATTTGCTCTTTTACGACATAAGTCCTTACTTATGATTTCCTCTTCTATGTCATAAGTCTTACACTTATGATTTCTTCTCCTATGACATAAGTCTTCTATTTATGTTTTCCTCTTTACGATATAAATCCTACATTTATATTTTTCATACGCTGTAAATCTCGCATTTGCAGCATCGCTATATAGTTAGTTACCTTTTCTTAGTTCTGCTATGAATGAACTTCTTACCTTCAATTCTTTCCGAAAATCTCACTGGTCTCGGCACTATGTGCATGTGAAATTCTGTATGCTACTCAGAAGTATCCTCTTTTGTAGGGTGCATTGCAATAGCTAGCGCAACAAGAACAGCGACAGCTCATCGTAGGTCTTGCTGCCCCATGCTGTGGCGTCGTAAACCATTGTCGCAAGCAACGAATGATAAGACTTTGATTCAGTACAGCGTTCACGCGCCTTTGTCGTGCTGGGCCCAGGCCAGCGTTGTGCTGCGTGCAGCTGCAAGCAACCCGTTCAATACCCTGCAATCTTGTTGCCTGAAATCCATCCCGGGGAAAACGAACAGTAACGCACAGTGCGCGATTAACAGCGAATACGGAAGATGCAAATAACGTAAAAAATCGTCGCTTGAATGGGTTGGACGCGGATAAGACTTTAGACCCAGCATATCACGGTTGATTTGTCTCATGCTTAACGTCTAACCCGCGGGTAAATAGCTACGTATATCCCAGTATAAATATTGTCCCTGGGTAGGTAGCGGTATCGAGACACCATGTGGCGTGGCGTTTCAAGACCTTGAACGCGCATTGAATCATCCCTGGATGAGTTAAACCGATTCTGTACCCGACTGCATACCATTCGATTTAGATACGGGGGAAAGTACGAAAACCAAAATGACCCCAATGGCAAAGTTCGTGACTAACAAAACTTCGGAAGCGATATATGTTGTCGAATAGATCTATCATCACATAGTGGAAATGTATCGCCCCAGTTGCGTAATCGCGTCCCGCGTTTCGAAAGCCCTCCGTCGATAACGTTTAAGTCAGAGGAATCAACTGACGATCTCATTCATTGGAAGTTGAAATATAAGGGAAGGCATTCTGAAGCTGTTGCGCAGTGATTAGTTTGATTTGTCTACTTGTCGGCAGGATCTGGCGAAAACTATTTGTAATGGGAGTGTCTCCGAAGCCATTACGTTAGCCCCAATGGCAGGAAGTAAAAAAAAAAGAAGAAAATGTCCATTTGCTAGATAAATAGAATGCATGAACGCGGCCATCTCCTCCGCCGCCTCTCTCCAGAAAACCCGACTATTCTATGGTGGAGAAAGAGGGAATCTTTCATCTTGCGTGCACAAAGGAAAACCTGCCATTGTCGTATCTCCGCTGTTTTGGATATTGATATGTACAATCCTCGTCTATTGTCTTGGAATGGTTTGGTCGATTGAGTTTATTCCTTTGATTTGGAGTCTGGGTCCGGGAGGATACCTTCCGCTTCTAGCCGTCGGCGGGCCTCTTCAAGAGCCCAGGTCTGAATGCTACAAGGAGGAACAGATAGGTCAGCACGAAGTTCAAATCCATCAACGTTTCTCCCATTGTCGCATTCTTCCCCATACGTATCCATCCAATGTAGTCCCACACACTTGTTCCCCCACATCCCCCACTCTTCCCTCACTCTTCCCACACACTCCTCCCCAAAAAGACAAACATTTCAAAACTCACCTAGTGTCCGGCTTAAAAGCATAAGCCACAACGGCAAACAAAATGCTGCCATAAAACCCATACGTCCAGACAGTCTCCCATCCCTCCTTCTGGTACTTCTCTCCAGGCTTGACACCAAACAGCCATCCGGAGGGCGGGTCGTACGAGGGGCCATGGCCGCCGGCGCGGGTTTGCGTCGTTGAGAAGTGGCGCGCGGTCGTGGTGCGGGATTGCTGGCGGAGCAGCGCAGTGCTGCCGGTGCGCGCTGTGGCGCGGAGGGGGGCGAGTGATTGCATTTGCTGTATCCGCGAGCTTGGGGTCGACGGATGTGTGTTCTCGCTACGGCGGTCGTGGAATTGGGAGAGTGGAGAGGTGCGTGAGCTCCGCGTGAGGAGTGTGCGTGGGTTTGGAGAGTCGTGACGCTGTAGGTTGTGAGGTGAGGTCAAGGTTGACGGTCAGGCTTGGCGCTTGGTTCGATCTCGATTTGGGTTAGCGCGGCTTTGACGATCTGCGGGCCCATAGTAGCGATAGTGCATCGTAATGTGCCTGCATGCTGTGCGCGAAATACGGTTTGTTGCTGATTTGCTCGTAAAACACGAGGAAATTTTGACAGAAACTCGGGCTGTACGTAGTCAGAAACTACATCAATCAATGACTACCAAATAATTTCCTAATTAGGAAGGTTGGATGATATGTTTTGTATACAGTCGAGATGATGGCTTCTGTGACGCAACAAACTGGATTGTGTTTGGAAAGGTACCATAGTCTTTTTTCGCTCAAAAGTTGGAATCTCATTCGAGCACGCTGTATAGATATGTAGAGTCATAGAGTGTTCAAGGTGATTACGGAATTCATTATGATCATCAATCCATCAAGTTGAAAGCCATGCGCTAGCGGAACCCCCGTATCGCCTTATGTATGCGCCTCCACTACTAAGTACGTATGATATGTATGCGATCTGCTCAGAACAGCCGATAGAACTGGATGCATCTAAAAACAATCTGCGATCTACGCAAATCTTCGCCATCGAGGCCTCAATTTTCTGTACATGCCAGCGAAGCTCATAAAGTTACGCTGGGACAAGAGTCTTTCCCTCTCTTTCTCTTTCTGTGTATTTCTCGTTTTGATCATCCTCTGCGCTTTCGTCTTCGTGAACAGACAACTGAGAAAAGCTCATCGAAGTGGCGTCAACACCCTTTTCAGCCTCAGCGTCCGCCTTCTCGGCCTCCTTCTCTTTGAGTGCTTCCTCTGCTTCCGCGACCTCTGCGAGTCGTGCGGCTGTTTTTGCTGCTTCTTCCTGCTCTTCCTTCTCCCGTTCTGCTCTCTCCAAGGCTTCGAACTCCTCATCAACCTCGCCTTCATCCACCGGTGTTGCCGCTTCGTTGATGATATTTGTAATCTCTTCTGTGGTGTCCATTTGTTCCCTCACGGAGTCCACAACGTTCTGAACACCTTCCGAGCCGCCGACCTTGTTGTGCAGTATTTTTAGAGCGGCTGCAGCTGCTTTCATGACTTCTACGGTTTCGACCTGGAGCTGCCCTTCCTGCAGCTTTTCGTATGTTTCCTCTAGTTGGAGGGCGACCTTGGATCGGTTGTCCAAAGCGGATTCTGCTAGCTTCCGTGACCGTAGGGCAGTCTTTGCGCGGATCATTTGCTTCGCTTCGACGGCTTCTCGTACAACTGCCTGACAGGATTCAATCCTTCCTTCTAGAGCAACCATTTCGGCATGGGCCCTTTCGACCGAATCGCGAAGACGGGCTAGAATCGTATCTTCTTGTGTAATGGGTGGGGGAGTAGCTTCTGTTTCATTCTTGAATTTGATTGTTTCATTATCGAAAGCAATTTCGTTTCTATCCCGGGCCAGATGTGTGAGAAGGACATCGAGATCTTCGGAGGAGAGCGTAGCGTTGGATCCAATTGCTTTCGAAAACCGCTTTACAAACGCCGACCGTGATAGGATACGGTCCGCGGGCGATGCAGACGATACTTGGTGCTGTTTCAATACCTTCTCCGCAACAGCCTCAACGTTTTTAACCACCACAAGATTCCCTATCGGCAGTTTGTCCGAGCTCGGAGGGCCAAGCAGCTTCCCCGTTGCCCATTGCACCACCCCGGACACGGTAGGTATCCACGACGATCTATAGATGGAAACCCGTGAAGTCTGCCACACTTTCACAGGTACAAAGTCACCTCTTCTTATAGCGTCGTGTATTATGGAGGGTAGACACGTGGGCATGCCATGTTCCTTGTGTTGCAAGGCACGGGCAAGGTCGTTATTCGAATAGATGGTAAGGTGGTTCCGTATTGAACCCGGAGCGGGGACAACGCCTGCGTAGGCCGCATCGGCGAGAGCTTTTCTCCAGACGGCGAGATTTGCCTGGTAGCCTTCAGGGTTTGTGTAGATCTGGGAGCTGAAATCGGAGTACAAGGATGTGAGGCGGCCGCGGCTGGATGTTTGGTTAGACGCAATGACGTTGTGGTTTAGGTTGCTGTGGGTTTCGATGGAGGTTGTGGGGGTTTGTTTACCTTTTGAATGCCTCTTCGTGGTCCAGAATAAAACGAGCGAGTTCTGGCTCAGTCATATTGTTGGATTTGTAGGCTATGCGTCTCTTTACGCGGCGGGCTGGCGATTTGAGAAGGTGGCTGTTATCGATAAGACTGAGGTTTTTGGAAGGCGCAGGCGTGCCTTTGTCATCGGCAGCCTCCGAGATTTTGCGTTTCATGTTGATTATGCAGGAATATTCGGTTTCAAGGTTGTTGGAACGACGTTCATGGGCAAAAAGCGACCTTTAAACCATTAGTGCTTTCGTGCGTTTGTTTCATTCAAACTGCTCACAACCTATCTTAGATAGGCTGGTTGCTCCACATACGGAGTGTGGAAATACACAACCTCGAGATTCTACGGGGCACCCAGAACAATATTGCATTGTGCTCAGTTAATAAAATACATTATGATTTTACAGAAACAGAGTCATGGTATCGTTGAACCTGAACATCGCCTTATGCTACCCGCGCATCCTTATTTCCGCACCACATTGATCCCACTGTCTTGCTTGCTTTCCATGAATTTTCGCATTTCCTCCAGATCGTCTGCATCATCGTCATCTTTCACCGACTTTTTGTCGACCTCTGCAGTTGGCCTAGGTGCCGTTACTGTCGCGCTGGGCTCAGGTCTATCTCCCATTGCTTTGCTCTCCTCCGCCCATGCGCGACGTTCTTCTTCATCCAACTCGTCCCTTCGATCCAACCACCTCTCCTGCACATCTCTTGCATCCATGGTAACACCATCTTGACGCATGGCCATCTGCCAGACTGTGTCGTTCGCGCCTTCAATGCCACCAAACGCATAGCCACCGGCTCGATCAATAGCCCTGAGCAGCGTCATCATGCTTTTTTTGTCCTCCACAGCCAGTGTCTCAAACCCGACAAGCGCAAAGTCTTCCACCATCTCTACAATAGCTTTGTTCAGCGCGGAGAATTTTGACGTCGGCTCGTCGTCGTTGTCATCCAGGTCCATGGCCTGCTGGTCCTTTTGTGATGCCACATTGGGTCCTGGAATCCCGGATGTCTGCTCTCTATTTAGATGTGGGAGCAAGTAATTCAAATCTTGTACTTCGGTATAGTAGTCGAGATTGAACGGTAACTCCCCGTAATCGCGTAGATTATCGATTTTAGTGAGGACATTTAGGTGTGGCAAATCCATCTGGAGCATGCTTCTCAATGCAAGTAGAAGCGATGACACATACAGTGAGGGCCGTGACAAGACAATAGAATCAGTGAGATGTATGACTACTAGCTGTGTAAGGTCAGCAGATGGCAAGCAGAACGACCGGAGGAGGAATACTCTATACCCAAGTTTTTGGAGGCGAAAGAAAATGTTCCGTAATGAGGAATGGTGAGTGAACAGCTCAACCTGGCCGGGACAATCGAATAAAACATAATCGTCTGCCAATTCTCAGCTACCACAACGTTTCATCGCGACAAAATTGCGCACCTCCAAGCTCTTTTAAGCCTTCCGCTAACCAGTCGAAGTTATGCTCCAGCTCCTCAAGCGCATAAAGGATGCCACCGTTCGGCCCAAGCTTCTCCTGTTCCATGATTTCATCAATGGTCACCAAGTCTCTCACGTCCAAGGCAGGCTCGTAAGCTGTTCGATCGTTTGCTGGATCAAGGTTCACGACAGAGCATTTGCGCTCAATAGCAGTCATGAACTGTTGCATGCCGTCGCAATACGTAGACTTGCCCGAGCCCGGAGGGCCGATGACGAGCTGAGCAAACGGCATTGCAAAATTTACGTGATGATCATTTGAAACTATGAGTGAAGAGTAAAGTGATAATATAAAACTGCGCGGGAGGCGAGGGGTGACGCAGGTAGAGGGGCCTGGATACGACCGAAGATTAGCCGACCTGTTTGTTTGCGGAGCTCTGGCGGAGGTCTTTCTCTGAGCTCAACACCACGTCAACAAAACCCATATACTCAAAATGTCGAGTAAGTAAGCTTCAAAAGGCGCCTTCCACTATGTCCTTGGGTTTGTAATTGCATACTAATATAATTCATCCTTAGGTCAATTTGAGCTTGCGCAGAATCCCACGGACCCAATATCTGCCGTCAAATTTGCGACCAATACGCCTACGCGACTGCTCGTCTCATCATGGGATCGACACGTCTACCTCTATGACACACATGCCGAACCTGGTGGCAAGCTCCTACAAAAGTTTGAGCATCGCGCTCCGGTTCTGGACGTCTGTTTCGGCCGCGACGACGACGAAGCCTTCAGCTGCGGCTTAGATTGGGAAGTGCGCAGGATAGATCTCTCCACCGGCGCGCAAACCGTGCTTTCGACTCACTCCGCCGGCGTGCGCAATGTTCTTTACTCAAAACCGCATAACCTTTTGATTTCTGCGGCATGGGACTCGACCCTCCACCTACATGACCTCTCACAACCCGGCGAATTTTCAACTGTCAAACTTCCGTCAAAACCCTTCTCACTCTCCGCCTCGCCTACCAAACTCGTCGTCGCAATGGCTAGCCGCGCAGTTAACATCTACGAACTTGAGGTGCTGTCTAAGGCCGCAAAGCAAGGGGAGGAAAACTTGAGTGTGGAGCCCTGGCAACGGAGGGAGAGTAGTATGAAATACATGACTCGCGCAGTAGCGTGCATGCCCAATGATGCAGGCTATGCCAGCTCTAGCATTGAAGGAAGAGTGGCTGTAGAATGGTTCGATCCAAGCGACGAATCACAGTCTCGGAAGTACGCATTCAAATGCCACCGCCAAACAACCCCCGATGGGCAAGATATGGTGTATCCAGTTCACGCCCTCGCATTCCACCCCGTCCACGGCTCTTTCGCATCCGGAGGCGGCGACGGCGTAGTCGCATTGTGGGATGGTGTAGCAAAGAGGAGGATCAGGCAATATCAACGTTTCCCGTCGAGCGTACAGACTCTTGCCTTCAGCGGCGACGGCAAGTTTGTCGCAGTTGGTGTCAGCCCTGGTTTTGAGGACGCACACGACGACGTTCCAGAGGGAGCGATCAAAGTGTACATTCGTGAACTGACCGAAACAGAAGCCCAAGGTAAAAAAGTGAAAGGATGATGGTCACATTTTCGATATGGGCGTCTGGGCGTTTTGTTGTGGAATCATACGACTAGTGACAATAGATATCACGGAAATGTAACTTCATACCCTCTGACGAGAGAACCTGCAGGACTTCCGCGTGACTTAAAAACTAATTATTCTGCTCGAGTGTAGTGCGAGCCGTATGTTGCACTGCGTCAATATTATGACTCTCCCAACTTGAAAAAATCATTATTGTCGCTTATTAGGTGCCGGGTCTTCTTCGTCATATCACTTTTTTCTCCCATTATATCTATCCTTCGAAACAGTATAAACAGCGCAAAATATCCCCCACCTCGTTCCATTCACAACTCCCACCGCAAATCCGAAACACCAACAAATCACCCCACAAATCCACTGTCAAGCAACACAAAACAAGCCACACACACCAAACCATCCAACCACCTCTCTCGACACAGCAGAAGAACCCACAACCGCCGACTCAACGCACCAATCGTCGTCCAAGACTTTCACCGCTAATCCACGAAAGCCCGCAAAGATCCTATCAGAAAGAAAGAAAAAAACATGTGCTTCGAGGTATACACAGAATGGGACTGCGGTCACGTCTCCCCACGAGAACCCGAGCCATTCGAAAAATGCGACGAGGAGCTAGGTAGTACCCCCTGTGAAGAGTTCACAGAGTACTACATCAAGGTCAAGTTCGCGTGTGCGTCATGTAAGAAGTGCGAGGACCAACGGGACAAAGTAGTGCAGGCGAGGCGAGACGCTGCGGAGAAAAGGAGCATGGAAAGAGGGGAGGCGGAGTGGGAAGAGAAAAAAGCGAAAATGAAGAGGAGGGAGATGTGGGACGCGCTGGTGACGCAGAGGTTGGAAGCGACGAGGAAGAGCATGGCTGAGGCTACGAAGAAGGCTGAGACGCAGAGGAAGGGTTTAGAAGCGCTTGTCGAGGAGGATGAGGTCAATGATGGAGGAGGTGAGACGGGGAAGAAGAGGAAAAGGGAGTTTGAGAATCGTGGGAAGTGTAAGGCGCGTGAGGAGGAGGATGATGTAGAGGATAAACCGGACGAGTATGAAATCGAAGAGTATGACCCAGAGGACTATGATCCGGTGGACTATGACCTGGGCGACTATAGCTCCAGGAAATATGAAACGGAGCAATATGGAGATGACGAATATGAAGTTGAGGAGTATGAAGGTGATGATTATGGACCTGAGGACTACGACATGGATGAGGATGAGGCATATGATGGGGAGGGGTTTGTGCATTATCGATCATAGGAGGGACTTTTTTGCTTAGAGCGGAGGAGTGCACGATTGTAGGGTTTGGAGTTTTTGTTTTTGGTGTTGGTAAGGTGGTTTTGTGTTGTATCACCTTTTTTTATTTCTGGCCTTGTATCATTTTTCGGATGTTCTGTCCACATCAATTGATACGTGATGTCAGTGATGTAAACGGGTGAACAGTGGCGAAGCGATATTTCCCTTTGAAGAATGTGCTTGTCCATCTAGATGTGAGACACGCATAATCGCACCTGCCATACGGCAATTGTTAGTACAAAATACTCGGTGTTTTTGGTTATTAACATTTCATATCGATCGCCTTTCACCGTGCCATATATACTGATATCCTCCATTCAGCGATACGGATGTTTTCCTCTACTTCCCATGAACCGGTTTCCAGCCTGCGATTGACTTAACTCCCGGAACATATGGATTTTTTATCTTTCTTTTCTTTTGCACACGAGCCCGCTTCTAGAGCACCACTCGAAGACCGATTACGTCACCCTCACCTCTCACTCACGCTCTCGCTCCACGTGGTCGACAGCTCGCCCTCTCACTTGCGTGCCAAGACTTTTGACTTGCTTTCACCCCGACTACACTTATAAGGAGGCACTCTCCTCCCACCTCCTCCGAGCCTCATCCACCCCACTCTCCGTTCACCATACATTGCCCTACAGTCCGTCTATCCAAGTAAGTACACCCTCTTTTGTGCTACATTCAACAGCAGCTCAGCTCATCTAACGCTGTACAGCATGGGCTCCTCGAACAAACCTATGAGGGCGAGTCAGCAGTCAACCTCAACAATGATGAAATCGAATCTTCAAAAACTCCTAGCAAAAATTGAAGAAGACCGCGGGTTTTGGGAAAATTTTCGTTGCCTACCGTACGCGAGCACATTGCTGAAAAAGGATGCAGCAGACGGCCGAGGCAAGCAAATCAGAGTGGGCGCGTACCAGATAGGAACGGTGTCACCTGGTGTGTTTACGAATCTCTCCGCGAAGGGACCAGCTGAATACTGCTCTCCTGCGACCGACATATCGTTTTTCTTTGTGATGGATGGTGTGACCCATGCTATCACCGACAAACAGCTAGATGACGCCAGGAAAATCTACCCATTCCGCCTAGCGGCCAACCCAAAAGCGCTGAAGTTTATGATCGCATTCTATTACATGGAGTTGGGACAGACACCAGGAATGATTTACGACCCCCAGTCACTGAGTGAATTTGCTGAGACGTGCAAGAGCGTAGCCATCGACGCCCAGGCATTGGAGTTGAAACCTGTAAGAAGGGCCTACAAAGGTTCTGCCAACCCATCCGAGCTCGAAGGCAGTCAGAACACCCCCAAAAGTAGGCAGGAAAAAAGGTCACTTTCCGAGCTTTTCAAGACTCCTACCTTGAACACCGCGAAGCCGATAACAAAGGGAGATTCAGAAGATACCTCATCACCGCAAGACTCCCCTTCGAAGAAGTCAGGAACAAAATCCAAAACCAACAAGGAACGAAAGAGAAGACCAACTCAAGTTGTTGACCTCTCCGACGACTCGTCAGACGACCTCGATGTTGACGTCCCTCAAGCCCTTACTTATCCGCCAAAACAAGGTGTATCGAACCCTCCAGCGAACGGCGCCAAGAAACGCTCTGCCTCGAACGATGAACTTGACAACGCCGCTCGCAAGAAAGCCAAGATGGACGAGTTCATTGAGCATTGTTTGAAAGGCGCCAGCGTGCTCCTTGCCCAGGAAAACATTGAAACTGAGACCCTTCATACACAAGTGAAGGTGCTTCTAGACGACAATTCGCAACTTCAGTCAAAACTACACGCTCAGACTGAAGATCAAAAGAAAATAATTGAGGAGCAGAAAGTGAAAATCAGCAAGCTCGAGGCGGAAGCGAAAGCACACGACGAGGAGTTGGAGCAATTGAGGACCTTCAAGAACCATGTTATGGGTTTCAAATTTCCGGGATGAGAAACCTATGGGGGCGGGAACTACACAGTTCCGACTGCAAGGAACAGAAGAAGGTGGAAGAAATTTGAAGTTAGGGTGCTTTGGGAGAAGGACATGCGTACCTGGGAAATCCATAATGGGGTTTTTATACAAAAAATTTCTATTATCGGCAGTGGGAACCCAAAGGCATTGGTGGTATTACTGGCAAAAGGTTATGTGATAATGATGGTTCCTCTATTGGAATGAGACTACACCTCCACAGACGCTAGTAGTGGGTTATGAATAATGGGGGATACTGGATGGAAGATACCACAGCAAGGTCTCGATAAAAACTCAGTCAACAATGCAAATGACATAGGTATGTGATTCTCTTCAGTCTTCGCTCGCTATGAAACGTGAATCTCCAACCCCCAAAGATACATCAATGCACATCCAACAAACCAATTTCCAGACGAGCGTCCGGAAGAGACTGACAACATCGTCACTGCTTTCACACAACATTAAAATGTAGTATTAGGTACGGTGGATGCAATTTTTTCACAAACAGGCCAGTGATGACCAGGGTTGGTAGGTGGGTGATGGAGAGGCTTCCTACCATTCTGCCTTGGGTGAGCCACCCTGATAAGACCGGATGCATTCATAGGACTTTGGTGTATCGATTTGATGGTGAGCTAAAGTGTATTTGGCTATCACCTGTTTGGATTTGTTTGGATGCCTAAGTGCTCCTTCCTTCTCTGTTGTGATGGGGTCGTGGCGCTGTGGTTTAGGCTTTTACTTATCCTACTGATACCTAGCAGCTGACTGACATTTTCTGTAAACTTCTTGCTCCGGGATTTGCTTAGACTGACTGCCGCACATGTCTCTCACTTTTATCTCTTTCCCGTCGCCTTTTAGACGTCGCCTCTTATGACTGACCCAGCTCCTCCTCCTCTTTCTCTCTCCGCTCCTCGTCCTCTGCTTCCGCCTCCGCCTCCGCAACCAACCATCTTCCTTTCTCTTGCAGGAATATGCGCGCCCATTGATGAATCTCCGAACCTGCACCTGCGACCTCGAGTACGATGTCGCTCCCCGCCGAAGATCCGCCCGGTGAGAAGCGTTTCCATAATGATACAAGTACCATACGCTGACTGCTATAACAGAACCGGGGCCAAGTGTACCCATTTCAACCCCATTAGCTTTATCCAGCTCCAATGGTGTGGGAGTGTCCGACAACTCTGACATCGTATCGTGGGCTATTCGTAGTTTCCCGGACACATTTCCCGCACTTCCATCCCACGAGGAGTTACAATTTAAATCTATCGGTGGAAGCGAAATCTATGATCCGGATACTGGTGAAACCGAAGAAACCGAGAATACCTTTAAGATTATCTATGTGGGGACCTACAACCCCGAAGAAAAAAATAACGGAAATGTCCATGCATACATCGATCCGCATTCAAGTGGACATGTCCTTTACATCCGTGAAAAGGAATATGAGCCGGTCTACGATAGAATACGCCACTCAGACGAACCACAAATCAGTTTCGAGTCTCCTTTCACTGATCTAGTTAGGAAAAAGGGATATCATTCTGAGATCGGACCCCTACTAGATGCTTTGATTCATTACTACCTATTTGCTTCAAGGAATATTTTATGGATGGACTCGGGGGAGGAGAAAGACTGGCAGAAATTGTACCCCGGTTTTGGGGAAAAGTTTGAAAAAGCGTGCAAATGCATTAGCGACAATACTCGCGCTCAAAACCCGGAAACCGTTTCTCCCCCAGTCGGACCTGTGCCTGATATATCCCTGAACCACTCCGGTCACCCGGTGCAAACGGATTTGTCGTCTACATCGATCAACGCTTTCCATGCAGGACAATCGAACCGCAGGACACGAAGAGAGAGAAAAGCCGGAAGTATGTATCCAATTATTCTTGCCCTTTCATCTTTCATTGCACTAAACAAACTGGTAGAAAGGATAAATTACCGCGAGAGCCACTCTTCGCTGGATGAGCTGGAAGATGATACCGATACCGACGAAGACATTGAGAGTTCCGATGGCTGTGTTGGCTCAAGCAATCTAGGAGCACAAGAGGCAGAGAGTGCAAGGAGAGAAAGACCACGCAAAAGAAACAGGACCCAAAGGTATTCCGATTCTGATGACGACAAGGCTGAAATTCGCCGATTTACCAACCAATTCAAAGCCGGCATGAAACACATGACAAGATTCCATGCAAAACATGAAGAAAAGGTTATGGGGCTCAAGTCACGCATTGTGGATCTGGAGAGTCAGTTGACTCAGGTCAAAGGCCTGAAAGACCGTGACTCTTCTTTGTGTGCTGAGATCAGCAGTCTTAGGAATGAAATCGATAAATTGAGGGGTGTGGCCAAGGAAGCAGAGATGAGGGCAACAGAAGCGGAAGAAAAGAGCAGGCACGCTGAATTGGAGTTGGCGGAAGCTAAGATGAGGTCAGAGCCAGAGCAAAAGAAAAGGATCATGGCCGAAAGAGAGCGAGACGAGATGAAGGAAAAAAGGATCAAGGCCGAAAAGGAGCGAGACGAGATGCAAGAGAAATGGAACAATATGATGGCGGCCATGGGGCTTTCTAGGTCATGACCACTGACGAAGGTCACTATGTACGTCGCTGGCAGGCCATCTATACAAGAGTGATGGACTTATGGCAATCAGCCAAAAAGAAAGGTACCGATATGGGAGGAAATATTCCAGACATGGGAAACACAAAGATGGTCATATTTAAGCCCTATGTTTGAAAAACAAGGCTGATCTAAGTCGTGGACTCTACGATGCTGCTGCGTATCCCCTACGCTTGGAACACCAAATTGGATTTCCGCCCACGCTAACTTATGGCGTCTACATAGCATCTACATGCTTTCTCTTGGAAGGCTCTACAAAATATAACTGCGTGTTTCCTACCATCGGCCGTATTCTCCGCAAAATCTTTGTGCAGGGGCTGGAGTCTTTGACACCGCCTCATTCTTCCGTTCAATCAACCTTAAATTTGCAGCTCAGCATGCTGCATGCTCTTCTACCAACATCCTCTCCATTTCCTGAAAGAGGTCATACTTAAGCTCAAAGTGAAGAAAACCCAAATTCATCCCACTATCTCATTCTTATGACAAATCCCCACAGACTCAACTACCCTCCCATTCATTTGACCCCCAACTCATTACACACCCCAACCCAGCCATACCCCTTCCCTCCCCAAACTAACACAGCACCAAGATACCTCTCCTGGGTAAACCTCAATCGCAATTAACAAAAGCACAACACTTATATCCAAATGGGCCGTTCTGCCCCGTATACGTTAGCCCCCCATATTCCTTCCCCATCGCTTAATATCTACCCTTCTTACCTACTGCTTACCACCTATCCCTCTATCAAATGGAACTAAATATTCACTTCATTCCCTCACATTCTACACTTTCCCAGACAAACAGAACTGACCTTTCTGCGTAGAGACCAAAAAGAAATTGACGGTAGAAAAGGGAAAGGGGGCTAGACAAATTGTTTAATGGGAAAGAGTGTGTGAGCGATCAGGAAGAATGAAGCGCAAGTTACGCCTCACTTGCTTTAAGGTTGTATGGTGTATGCACAGGTGGATACGTGTGTAATATGGGGGACATCGAAGGGAGCGGATGAAGGGTTTTGGATCGAGAAGGATGCAGCGGTATTGGGGAAAATTGGGGGGTGCAGTGGAGTGGAGGGGAGACGTTTGAGGGGGTAGGATTGGGTTGGATCAAAGCGTTTTACCATATCTAATATGATCATGTTTAGCGGTTCAACTGTTAGCTCTGGTGTTGCAGTTTGAGAAAAATCGAAAGGTCCTGTGCGTTCTAATATTGCTAACGGGACGAAACACGCTACATCAGGGTGATAACAGAGCGTTCAATGAATGATTAGAATGTCCTGTAAAAAGATATGAGCTTTCTATTCGCATTTCCATACCATTTTCCCGCAACGGGAGTGTGATGTAGACACTATTTCTAGTACCAATACTCCTCAGGTTTTCCAACAACGAACCCAACACCTACCCATACAAATCATCATCACAACCTCGAGTAGGAACCGTAGCTTTATAAGAGTCCCTGCAGTTCCAGGAACGACAACCATACAGAGCGATCCCTCCTCCATGAACACAAGGTGGAGGGGGACCAGTTAAAATCTTACACGTGACGTAGTACTGACTGACAATGACGCCTTGCATATCTTCAGTGATGCCCCAGCGGTCTTCCAAGCGGGACTGTACGAGAGCTGGATCAGTTGTTTCGTCCACGTAGTATGCAGTAGGATCCGGATCGCACGAGCCGACGATGGCTTGTTCCTGTATGGTTTCACATGAGTTAGGGTTACTGACCCTGATATGTGCGGATGTGTCATTTACCTCTACCCATCTCTCCTGAGTTAGATTGAAGAAGCCCGTGTCGGCATCTTCCTTAGTGTATTTGCAGTCAAGGATTGTTCTGCGTGCCCAAGAGTTCATATGTCGCTCGTGAATAATCCAAATTCTGCTTCCTGAATGCTTGAGGTCGTATATGGGTTTGCGTAGCGCCTCTAAGAGATTCAGTGTGCATACATTGCCATAAACTTTATCGTCACTCTCGCTGCGAATATCGAGGTAGAAACGCAGGGTGTCTTTGTGTGTGATGAGGTTAAGAGGCTCCAGGGCGTGATGCAGTTTCCGAAGTTCGCCGTGGTTCATATCCCTGATCTTGTAAAAAAGATATAGTCTGCGGATGAAGCGGAAGGGCTGGATATTATTGCCAAACCAATCACTAATGAGTAGAGTGGGGATGTCTTCTGCTAACTGGACAGCAAAGGTGTGCTTCGAGTAATAAGTCTGCGCTATCTCTTCCGCCATATTTTCCGCCATGAATCTGGGGTCGAAGACCCAATCAAAGGGGTAAACTATTAGCGAATGAATAGTGCGTCAGTATTTAGTCGGGGAAAGGAGAGGCTCAGGACTCACAGTGACGATGATGTTTATTGTATTTTTTTCGAAGGCGAAGCGGTCCATCGAGAAAAAGAGTTTGCTCATCAAAAACCAGGTAACCATATACTTTTGAAGGTAAATAACTTTGTAGGCGCGAAAATCTGGATGGAAGAACTGACTTATGTCTCTGACTTCACGGGGCAGATTAGATGCACAGATTGACCTCGTCAAGTTGGAGCATTCAGCAGCCGCACGCATTTCAATCACGTTCGAAACACATCTAAAGCATGGTAAACAAAATTAGACGATAAAACTATTGTGACAAAAAAGCAAATTACTCACCCTTTGACAGCTTCTAGCTGCTCCACGAATGCATTTCCTTTCTGGATTTCGTTCATTTCGAGGGCGAATGAAGCAAGCTTATATTCAAAAGCATCAACATCCCCCTGAGCGCAGCCCTCACCACACTGATCGCTCAATCTCTTATCCAGGTTTTCCAGAAAATCTGAAACGGATCCCGGGACACCGACTATTGCTTGCATACATGGCATCAGATCGGGACAGATAATGGTTTCACTAGTCTCTAGAGAAGTGCCGGCTGTTGAAATACGGCTTGAAAGGTTTTTGCGCAATATTTTGTCGAGTTCTGCACGCTCTCTAGGACGCAACCCTAGAAGTTTGGATATATGGGAATGGCCATCTTTGAAATCCTCGAGTTCTCTATTTATGGAGTCGCAGGTCATTAAATGGCTGAAACTTGCAAAATAAGAAAGCGTTTTCTCGAGCACATGTTGACTCAGATTGAGATACTGAAAAGCTCTGCGTATACAGCTTGCAGCCGGCGCAATGTCGCCATCATCGACGGTGAGACAGATCTTACACCGAGACATATCGGGTGGCAAAGCGTAACTCCAATAAATTGGGCGTGTTAATATGAATAATGAAGGCAAGTTGGAACTCTGCTTACACACGTTCTAAGGAATGGCACAATTCTGTGTAACTTCAATCGATTTATTTTTGCGGGCGAAGAATGATGACACGTCGTGATTTAAGTATCTGGAGACATCGTTTACGCCACGTCGGGCCCCCCATTGTTGGAATCAGGTCAGTTGGAATCGTATCAGTTGAAATCGGATCCGTTGGAATCGGGCCCGTAGGAATCGGGTCAGATTTGGGGCGGAGAGCAACACGAGCTCACCCATGGGGTTGTATAAGCTAACTATACCTGGCGAAAGGATTGTGCACACTGCACAGGCAGAGCGCCACCGCCCTTTGGAAAATTGGCATTCCACCTTTCAATTACATAAACTGTAGTGGTAATAGAATTCGCTAAAGAGCCCAGTTGTTCCAAATCTCGCCAGCAAGATGTTCAATTTCTGCAGAGTGCCAAAGCCTGAAAAGTCCAAGCCAAATTCTTTGCACCTATTCTTCACGCGTAGAACATGATATTTACCGATTGTAGTGTAATATGCAGATATTGAGGTCAGTTGATAAGAGCTGGACGCTCCAAGTCACAAGTCCTAGGAGCTGCGATCCATGGGCGAAGTATTCAGTCTGGTGGTCAATGCCGCTTCATTATCATCTCGCACGAGTGGGCTTATCCAACCGATTTATGTTGGCCATTCAGAAAGCCAAATTATCGACGCCTCTTGATCGTATTCTGAATCATCTTGCGCAGCTTTCCTGCAAGTTTCTTCATCGCCGATATCGTCTCTGGTGGCTTATTTCCCCTATGCTCGACCACCACGTTCCTATGCGAACTCGGATGCTCATTGTTGTTATCATTCACGGCCGCGTATGCCTCTGTTTGCTCGCCATGGCAGCCACGGGGATTTTTTGGTATGTTTCCGATATTCATATCGTGGGTCGCTGAATTGGCAGCAGTGATTCCGAGTTCATGGAAACGAGAGCTTGTCTGTCTGGTGTCGTCAAAGGATGGTTGCTTATCTTCGACTATGGGTTTAATAGACGGAATACTCGATTCTCCCTGCTGACAGTCAGTGGCTGACATTTGGTAAGGAAATTGGGACTGACTGTTGGCTGTATAGCTTCCTCATTTACTGCAGTAGCAACCCCGTCGCATTTCTTAGCAATGTAGTGTTCGACTGCTGTTATGCTTTCCTCTCTTCTGTGAGCCGCCTCCCACATCTATAACATAGAGTAAGTATTGAATACTACGATGACAATATTTTACTTTTGGTATCAGGCCTACTTACCAGCCAATTTCGGACATTCAAAGTTTCATTACTATCTTCTTTCCCATCTTTCTCGTCATACACAATTTCTTGGCGAAGTGGACTCTTGAACAGTAACTCGCCATCATGTTGGACACGGTTTCGAATCCGGTTACTGCGTTGAATCCGGTTATGAGCGCTCCGAGTGGAACGGAAGGCTTCATAAAAACTCCCGGTATTCTTGGCGATGAATCGACGACGAACGGTCATCTCGGCTTGCCTGACTGGCTCCCTCATGAGATCCTTTTGATAGTCTATGGGCTGACTGTAATCGCCGTGACCATTAGGCGACTGCTGTTTCTTATCTTCAGGGTTGAGTCCGCGACTGGTATTTGGCCGACTCTGTTCCCTGTTTGCACTCGCTTTGCCTTGGTGCAAGCTGCAATTTCGCGATGGGATTATGCTGTTCACCAAGTTGTAGGTTTTACCAAACACTCTTTTGGTCACCGAACGATCATTCAGTTGGAGGCGTTTTCTTTCATTCATGGCACCACCTTCCCTGCCGACTTGCGCACCGCAAACCGGTGAAATATATTTGTTCGTTTTTGCGTTGAGACTGCAGGGCGGACGGACAGGGTCGGTCATTATCTTGAGAGTCAAGGGAATAACGGTGACTGTTGGTGGCTTTCCTCTTGGTGACAAAAATGGTTGTGTCCGCGGGTTGATTGCATGAGATCTTGGTGCGCCATCTGCCTGTACAAAAATTCAATATTTGAACGGAAGAGTCACGTGTTCTAGCGGAAGTTGAATATTCAATATTTACGGTTGATGAGTACGGAACAGTTGCACAACAACCAATACAGCAAACGAAGTAGAAACGCTAGCGATTGAAGTCGTCCCATTGGATACCACTGATTGAATGACTTCCGAAAAGCCTATCACTGGGTGTGTGTTAATACATTGATATTATGACTGGCGCGGAAGGCGATCTGTGACCAAAACGACATAGCAAAAGGTTGGAGATGGCAGGGCCATGTACGTGGTATCGTTGATTTAATTGGATATATGGGTATAAGTACTCATCAATACGAAAGCTTGCGTCCGCAATCATACGCAGCCATTACTGCCCACCACTCAAATATGACTTCACAGCGTCAACTGCTCCGGCGAACTTCTCACCCTCAATAAGTATGAGGTGCCCAGTCGGCTTAACGCCCAATTCCTGGAAAGCTCGTTTACTATCGCTTGCGCCTTCGTCTGCCGGTGTTTCGTAATCGAAATTGCCCCAAGCTAGTGCGTGTTTGTGTAAAATCTCGTCTTCCGGGTGGAAATAGAAGGTTTCGGCCTCTTCGGTGCCTTTTGCGCCCTTTTTCTTTTTACTAGGTGGCTGTTCCGCACTTGGAAGATCCGAAGCAACCTCATTGTATGTTTTCGATAAGATGAGGTAATGTGTGAATTGATAGGGCTCTTTCTCTTCGATCGCCAACCGAATCTCTTCTAGGAGCATGGTGTACAAGGGAGGAACGATCTCGTGGGGCATGTTCATGAACCGTTCTGTCAGTATCAAGCCGACCTGAGCTGATGATGAAGGGTCAAGCAGAGCTGGAAGTGCAGCTAGGGAGGGTGATGTGGAGTGGCGGGAGAGGTATGCAGTCAAGTCCTTGATCACTTGCTTGTCCTAGCATCCTGTCAGCTTGTAGGGAGAGACAACTAGAAGGCAACGTACCTTGTGTGTTGTGAGATTGAGGACCGTCAACAAAGCATAAGGATCTGTGTCAATGCCATCGACTTTGACTGTACTTCCCAAGTGTGGCTGGGATAAGACGAGGTCGGCGAGTTCGGAGAGATTAAAGAGTGGCGCATCAATGTCTAGCAACTGGCGTAGGAGATTTTTGAAGCCGTGAAAATCAACATCGGGTTGAGGATCAAACCATTCAAAGTCGACGTTCACTACATCCATATCCTATAATTTATGTTGTGAGCGGAGCTTCTGGATGGCAATGTGCGGGGTACTACAGTTCTCACCTCATCACTGTCCGAGTCGTCATTTTTTCGCTTGTTACTGGCCTCTGGAGCATCGGGGAGATCCTCCGGATCCTTTTGTATCTTTCTTTTCCCCATTGTGAGAATATGTACAATGAAAGCTGGTGTTGACTACGAGGATGCGGTCGCAGGCTCGAATAATTTTCGGGGAAGAGCGCACAGACCAGCCGCGACTGTCCGCTTTACTTGCCCCGCCAAAATTTTTGTTTCCTAGACTCACTCATGAGCCCAACTATCATTTTTCCTTATCTTCCTTCGTCCCCTCTTTTCTTCACTTCTTCTACAATTCCCTCTTCTCCTGATTTCTTCAGACTCTACCGCTCTCGTTAAGCCTCTTCGTTCACCATGGCGACCGACGGTAGCGACCCAATTCCTCCACACAAGACCTTCGACACCATCTTGGTGCTCGATTTTGGGTCCCAATATTCCCACCTCATCACCCGCCGGCTGCGCGAACTCAATGTCTACTCCGAAATGCTTCCGTGCACACAGAAGCTCGCCGATCTTGACTGGACCCCCAAAGGTGTGATCCTTTCAGGTGGCCCCTACTCTGTATATTGGGACGACGCCCCACACGTTGACCCCGCTGTTTTCGAAATCGGCGTGCCTATTTTGGGCATCTGCTATGGACTACAAGAGATTGCGTGGCATTTTGGCAAGAATGTACTCGCCGGCGAGAAGAGAGAATACGGTCACGCAGCGCTCAAAGTCGAGCGCCATGGTGACGGCGAGGCAGGAGGGCACGTGGACAAGCTATTTGCGGACATCGAGGATGACGCTGAGGTCTGGATGAGCCATGGCGACAAGCTAAGCCATCTTCCGGAGGACTTCATCACCGTAGCCACCACCAGCAATGCGCCTTTCGCTGGCATGGCCCACAAAACGAAGAAATACTATGGCATTCAATTCCATCCCGAGGTCACACATACACCCAAGGGAAAGGTCGTGCTCAAGAATTTCGCGGTCAACATTTGCCAAGCCAAGACGGACTGGACCATGGGCAAGTTTGTGGACCAGGAGATTGAGAGGATCAGGAAATTGGTCGGAGACAAGGGCCAGGTCATTGGTGCCGTCAGCGGCGGTGTCGATTCGACTGTTGCAGCCAAGTTGATGAAAGAAGCCATTGGAGACCGGTTCCACGCTGTATTGGTTGACAACGGTGTGCTCCGCCTGAACGAGGCAAAACAGGTCAAGGAGACATTGACCGCTGGCTTGGGCATCAATCTCACGGTCATCGACGCGTCGGATCGATTCTTGGGCCGCCTCAAGGGCGTGACCGATGATCCGGAGAAGAAGCGCAAGATCATTGGCAACACTTTTATTGAGGTCTTCCAAGAGACGGCCAAAAAGATTGCCGCGGATGCCCATGGATCTCCCTCAGCTGGCGAAATTGAGTGGTTGCTGCAGGGCACACTCTATCCCGATGTCATCGAAAGCATTTCATTCAAGGGACCCTCTGCCACCATCAAAACCCACCACAATGTCGGCGGTCTCCCCAAGGACATGAACCTCAAACTCATCGAGCCCCTCCGTGAGCTTTTCAAGGACGAAGTTCGCGAGCTCGGAATGAACCTGGGTATCCCCGAAGATCTTGTCTGGCGCCATCCATTCCCTGGACCGGGAATTGCTATCCGTATCCTGGGAGAAGTCACGCCTGAGCAGGTCCGCATTGCACGCGAGGCCGATGCTATCTTCATTGAAGAAATCAGGGCTGCGGGTCTGTATAGGCAGATCAGCCAGGCCTTTGCGGCGTTGTTGCCGGTCAAGGCGGTTGGTGTCATGGGTGACAAGCGTGTACACGATCAGGTTATTGCATTGAGGGCAGTTGAGACGACCGACTTCATGACTGCGGATTGGTTCCCCTTTGACGGCGCTTTCCTGAAAAAGGTCTCGAGGAGAATTGTAAACGAAGTGAACGGAGTTTGCCGAGTTGTGTATGACAGTAAGTTTATCCTCTCAACTGCTTTGTGAATAGTGCAGTCACTAACTTTGTATAGTCACGAGCAAGCCTCCCGGCACCATTGAGATGGAGTAAACATGCTTCTTTGGGAAGATGCAATGACGAGATGCTGTTATATGGATTACGATAGGTTTCTTAATCTAGGATACTTGGATGGAGAGAGAACAAAAAAAAACATCACATAATAGATGATAGATTAGAAGACATGATACCCTTGCATATGCCGATCCGGCATGTTTTTAGAAATGACACGCGGATTCACCTCCATAACGAAGTGCTGCCTAACTGAATTGCTGCCACTTTTTGCTCAAACACTAATGTCCGTATTTCTAATCAAAGCTCAATGTTTTGATTCCATTTTTCTGACATTTGTCATCCATGTTCACATTTTTGTTGGACTTATAGATGTTGCGCTCAACTTAGAAGTGAGATAGTTGAGGTTAGACGACATACGCGTGTAAATTTCCTAATCGGGATGACTATTCGTACTGGTGAGTCGGCCCGCCAGCGTCATGTGTCTTCGCGACACAGCACATCGCGTGAGGACACGAACGTCAAGTGGTAGAAATCGCGGTGGGAGAAAAGCATAAATAGCGCTGTGTTCCTCTTTTGAATGAATTACTGACATCTCCAAACTTCTGCAAGCTTTCAACATATTGAATTGATTCCACCATACCATACATACGTGCCTTCGAAGTCTCACCACCAACCAGAACAATGGCATCACCAACCACCACCACCAAACCCTACTCTACGCTCCCACCGAATGCATCCCCCTCAACAATCCAACCCTTCACCATATCCATCTCCTCTCAAAAACTCCAAGACTTCCAAACCCTCCTCCGCTTCTCGCCCCTCTCCCCACCATCCTACGAAAACCAAGAAGCCCGCAAGGACCAAAACCTCGATCTCGGCGTGACCCGCGCCTGGCTCGCGCACGCAAAGGACTACTGGCTCAACACCTATTCTTGGCGCGAGCAAGAAGCGTATCTAAACTCGTTCCCGCAATTCACCGCGTCCATAACGGACGATGACGGACGCGTGGTCAACGTGCATTTCGCGGCGTTGTTCTCGAAGAAAAAAGATGCGGTGCCGATTGTGAGGATGCATGGCTGGCCGTGTACGTTTGCGGAGTACTTCCCTGTTCTTGAGGTTTTGAAAAAGAAGTACGACGAGGGGGATTTACCGTATCACATCATCTTACCATCGCTACCTGGTTGGACGTTCTCGTCTCCACCACCTCTAGACAGGGACTGGAAGTACGCCGATTCCGCACGCATCATCCACAAGTTAATGCTCGCGCTCGGGTTCGGCGACAACGGGTACATCTCGCACGGAGGCGATATCGGTGCTGCGATTGCGAGACACCTAGCGGTTACGTATCCCGAGTGTAAAGCGGTTCATTTGAGTTTCTGCCACATGCCTCCTCCAGACGACGCCGAAGCGATCGAGGCGACACTCACAGTGAAGGAATTGAAAGGTGTACAACGCGCTGATGAGTTTACGCGCACGGGTGATGCGTATGGACGTATGCACGGCACACGCACCGCGACAATCGGCCACGTCCTCTCATCTTCGCCGCTTGCGATGCTCGCGTGGATCGGGGAGAAGTACCTCGAGTGGGCGGATCCAGCACATCCCATCCCTTTACCTACTATACTCACCGAGGTCTCGTTGTTTTGGTTCACAGAGTGCGCCGGTACATCGCTGTATACGTACCGCGAGGATTATAGGTGGGGTGTTAATCAGAAGGGGTATTTGCATAATGCAGAGTGGTTGCGGATTGAGAAGCCGTTTGGGTACTCGTATTTCCCAGAGGAGCTGGCGGCGATTCCCAAGGCGTGGGCGGAGAAGACGGGGAAGTTTGTGTGGTTTCGACGGCATGAGGAGGGCGGGCATTATCCAGCGCTGGAGATGCCGGAGGTGATTGTGGGTGATGTTGAGGATTTTGTGGCTAGTGTTTGGAAATGAAGATGGCTTATTTTCAAAGATGGGCAGGGAGTTCGTTGGACCTTCGTTTCTCCTTTTTCCCGTTTTCTTTTGAGGGGAGGTTGGAAACTTGTGATGATGAATGGGGCTTCACGACCTAGTAATGATGCAATGACGATTGACCCACCGGTATGCTTCCAAAAATTTCTTATGCAACTTGATCGATCTCACAGAGCTCAAATTGCAAAAATCCCCTACAGGCCATGAACAATGCCTCAAAAATAAAAGTGCGCGTTATTGACATTTGCTGCGACCATATGCAAGATTCATTTGAACCTTCAGCCTCCGCTCGCAACAAACCAACCCCCAAAACAGCTCAGGCACACGCGAGCGAGTGATGTAAGACACGTAAACAAGCATCCGAAAATCCTTCCATCCTTCCATCGAAAACGCCCACCTTATCGGAGTTTTACGAGACCAAACTGTTCTCCCGATGTTCTCGATCTACTCCACATGTGCGCTCATACCTACGTCATCGCAACCATTGCTTTATCGATAAACTACCGCACGTACACATCATACATTTCCCAAACTAGGTACATAAGAAACGTTCTGCACCCTTCCTGACATTGTTCAAAAAGTCACTGGCAATCTCAATTTTCCATATCCTTGAATTTCATA
Source organism: Periconia macrospinosa (assembly GCA_003073855.1). Lineage (NCBI taxonomy): Eukaryota > Fungi > Ascomycota > Dothideomycetes > Pleosporales > Periconiaceae > Periconia > Periconia macrospinosa. The sequence goes on from KZ805503.1 coordinate 63,294, forward strand.
TTCAATTTCCCACCTTTTTTTTCCCTTTCAAACAAAGAGATCTACACACACAAAATGTCTCAAGGACTGAGCAATGTCGGAATGCGCACCGTCTACGAGGACGGCGACCAGCGCAACTACAAGGAAGGCGAGGGTCCCGAGCGCTACCACGAGGGAAAGGAGAACTCGCACCTTGCCCACGATTCAAGTACGTTTACGTCCTCGTTCCTCCCATCCCCTCCCATCCCATTCCCCCCAACGTGCACATCCATTTCCCCAAAAGTAGGTCTCTAACATTCGACCCCCAAACAGAGGACGAACGCACCATAGCCAACAAGCTCGCGCGCGAGGAGCAGCGCAAGAAGGAGGAGGAGCACCAAAACGAAGAGGCGGAGCTGTACAACAAGGATGCGACGCTCCCCGCGAGAGTACACGGCAACGAACCGTCTAAAGGCGCCAAGATCGACCAGCAGCTCAGGGAGGAAGAGGAGGAGGAGTTGAGGCGCAAAGGAAAGAAATAGATGGCTGTTTTTTTTTTCTTCCTTGTGTGGAGGGGGTGAGGGGAGGATGGTGTGATACCTAACTTGTATGAGTATGACGATGATGGTATATGATTACGAACTCGTCTAATGAGTTAAGATAGCTCCTTGAGAGCGGCGCCACAAAATTTATTTTTTCAAATATTGTTAATTTGTGTGTTTTGGAATATCGTCTTTTGCTGTGAATGGAGTCCGACCAACAACACGATATCACGTTATCAACTTTCACTTCCACATCGTTTCTAAACATAATATTATGCTCAACCACATCCTTCCTCCTCTGTTCCTCATACATCTTCTTTCTAAGGTACATACTTAGGTACCTAGGTAGGTAACCACACCGAATGAAGCACGTCAAGCTCAACAACGACGACGGCCCAAGGCTCGTAACTATTGTATTCTTCGAAATATAAAGTAATTTAAGGAGAAGATAGGCATCGGCTGAAATTGAGATTGGTGTGTTTAGGGTGATCGAGGAGGCGGGGGTAGGGTATGTTAATATACCCAGGGTGCTTGCAGGTGAATACCCGCATCACGTGGGTACTGCCCATGTGACTTCTTATATATTTCAAACATTGAATGTTGTCGCCTTTCACAGTACTGTTCCATCACTAATCCAATCACTATTTTGAGCATTATCTATACTTCTGTTCTCCCACAGAGAGAAAAAGAGAGATAGAGGTGGCATCTTCAAATGTTTTTCCTCTATGTACAAGTTTATCACGTGCTATTCAATGTCAACCGCATGTGCAGGTGCACATGTGTACACATAAACTTTCAAAGTTTTCCCTTGCTCAAAGGTACTTTTGATCTATTTCGGAGCCGAATAACTGCAACGATAATGAAAGAGCAGGAAGAAAACCCCATAAATGTGAAGATACTTGTTTCGTCCCACTTTTCCATGGGGCAGACGGAGGCTGTTTTCCTTCCAACTACAACCCAGCTTCGACAGTATATTCAAATGTTACTCTCCAACGGTATTTCCGAGCGGGTATATGGCTGCGAGCGGGACGACGAAGGTCGTGGGATAGACTACAGAGACAGCCGAAGTGTGTTGTCCTACAGCCAATTTGTTTCAGCCGCAGACTACGCGGAATACAAATACTTTGTATATATCAATCACTTAAGTCTTAATGTGAAGTTGATGAAGGCTGATAAAGAATCCCCAGATACCCCTTCCTCACGACCCTCCTCTGCGAGCACCTCTTCCCAAATCCCCCTCGCCGCAAGCGCAACCTTCAGCGTAACCGAGCAACCCACCTCGAAAATCACGCCCTTCACAAAGGTCGGCACCATCAACGCGTACGCCGTGATCTTCAAACGCAACAACTTCGACTTCGCCACTCCCGCTTCAAGAACAACTATTAACACCGCGATCCCCAACTGTAGCAACAACAACCAAACCTCCAAATCAAGTGCAACTCAGAAGACAGGCGCCGCAACAGCAGGGTCGAATGCGCCAGGAAAACCAAACACGCCCGCACCACCACCGCAAGGCGGTTTAACCACAAGGACCAGTATCAGTCTCGGCGTCGGCGCCGGCATTCTCGCCATGAGTCTCATCCTCGGCGCGCTCCTTTTCTACCTCCGTTGGCGAAAGCTGAAAAGGCAGAAGGAAATCGAAACGATAGCTGCAGCCGCGGCACTGGAAATCGCGCAGAGGAAAGAGCAGGATGGGATGTATCCGCCGACGGAGGCGATGGTGTATGCGCATGAGATGGAAAATCAGCAGGGGAAATGGGGGCCGCAAGAAGTGGACAGAGGGAGTGCGAAGGTGGAGGTTGAGGGGAATGGGAGTGGAGATGGGGAGGACTTGAGGAAAAGAAGGGGGATTAGTGTTAGAGTGGCAGAGTTGGATGGGGGCGTTAGACGGGAGGGGGGCGCTGGGGAAGGGTAGAGTCAGTTGGTAAGTTTGTGAGACGAAGCGTACGTGGGTGACCTGTGGGTATTTGAAAACTAGCTTTGTGGATGCGTCGGATTTTCCAGCAGAGGGAAGACGGGGTGTTTTGAGAATTTGGACGGATAAAGGTGTAAATGAAATGTGAGGAGTGAAAAAGATAATAATGCTGATTATCATCAAGGGGGTTTACGTATTATGAGTTAGAGATTTCACATTTCTAGACTGTGTATTGTTTTCTGCTATAGGGAGCAAGGCTTATCTCAATATAAGTTGCAGGATAACAATGTACACGTAAGTTAGTGTGAGCCGGATATGGAAAGATTGTCCTGCGATTTGAATAAAGTCTAAGCAAAATTCTAGTAAACATTGAAGGATTAAAGAGCTATTCAGCTCAAGTAAGATTTTTAACTGTCTTATTCTTTCACATTCTTTATAAAGTTATATTAGATTTTGAAGTAATATATAGAACATTCTAACTCTATATCTATATCTATAAAAGCCTATTATCACTATCTCTAGATCTACTGCCTAGTTATTTATATACCTTAATTAGAATTCTAAGTATACTTAAATGCACTCTATAAACAATAGAATGCTAGCATAGATAAAACATAAAATTGCGACTCTAAAAGAAACGCTGTTGGTTAATACGTAATACAGTGCATGTTTATATAGATATAATAAACTTCAAATGTTAGCTACATACGTAGAATATAATTCTTTCTTTAAATACAAGTGTTTACTCGAAATTATATTATAAGATATCTATATAGAGAAACCTGCGTCACGGTAAGCGTTTATCTTCCGACATCTAAGAAACATATAAAAATATCGTAAGCTCAATGGAGAATACGTATTATAGACGATTCGCACATTATATTTTCTCTCATCTTATTATTAGCTCTATAATATTACTTAAGCAAGTCTTTAAATGCTTAAAGAAGATAAACTACTGCAATATATTAACAGCATGCTTACGAATCAATCTTTCAGAATCCATATCATTAGTGTACATGTTCTTTACGATACGCCACACCAATCAATGACGGCAGAAAGTCCCACATCGGAAGCGGGTGGGGCACTGGCGGGGTAGTTACCTAGCTTCTCGTAAGCTGTAGTCTACATCTCCTCCCGCTGTCTCCGGCTAATACCCCAATCGAGAAACCCAATTTGAACCTCTTCTCTTCCCCACTCATTCCAACTTTCGGTTCGATTCATCTTGACACCCTTTAAATCCCCCCCAAAAGTTTTGAAATTGCGCTGAAGGAAGAGAAACATGTCTGGCTTCCCAACCTTACAACCCGCATTCACAGTCCGCGTGGACATTGACGCACCGCTGTCCGTTGGAGGTCAGAAAGGGAGTCCCCTCGTCATTGTGGTATGCATCTCCCGAAATATTTAATTTTACTTAACGAGAACGCAAAATACTAGTGGATTTGATGTTTGAGTGTTCCGCTAATCTTTCCGCGATATCCAGCCCATGATTTCAGGAACTGTCAAGAGTGAACCTGGGTTTGAGCCAGAGCTTAACGCCGAATTGTAAGTTCCGAGTTCTAGGTATTGTATTTTCGGCGTAATATTAGGGCTGTGTGGGTTATATGCACGGGTACTGAGCATCAGTAACTGATGTATGAGTGTACAGGCATGGTGTTGGTTACGATTACATTCACAACGATGCAGATGCAGGCAACATGCGACTGGACGTCCGCTCACAAGTCAAGTAATGTCATTCCCTTTCCTGTCTCCAAATTTCCTCTGACCTATGTTACCCAGAAATCAGGATGGCACCATTTTTGCCATGTACTACAAAGGCACTGTCGCCCTCACAGCAGGTGTCAAAGCAGTCTTGGGCGGTGTGCCTGACGCCAAAACAACAGATTATGGTGATTCTTTTGTGACTTTCTCTTTCGAGACAGGTATTGAGAAATATAAAAATTTGGAGAATGGGACTTATGTTGCGGCGGGACACTTTGTGAAGGAAGAGGGGAAGGCGGGAACGGTTGTTGAGTATAAGGTGTCGAAGGTTGTGAAGGGATAAAGAGATAGGGAGAGGGTTTGAGAATTTGCGAACAACAGATGGTCAGTAGTATTAGTAGAATTGAAGTACGAAGCTGCTGTTTGAAGTAAGCATAAAATGTTAGGGATAGTTCAAAGACTCGCCCCGGTACATACACGCTTGAGTGATTCCAAAGACGTCTTATTTGTAAGTACAAAGTTCCAACTTCCTATTTAAAAATTTGAATGCTAGGAAATTATTTGATATCTATTAAAGGTATTTAAGATTATCAATTCTTCTATTGTCTTAAAGACGAGTGTTATATATACTTAGGCATATACCGCACGACCAGTACAGAATAGCCGTTTTCGGTTATCTACGATGAATTATATCAAAGATTAGAGAGTGCTAGGTTATACATACTACCTACATACTACTACTATCTATCCCACAAGATATCTATATAAATACATACGTGCGTGCGTGCACATATTTATGTAAGGTGTGTTGTTGTGGGGCGGGGGAGAAAAAATTAAAAATTAAAAATGCAAAAAAATGCAAAAAATATCGAATACGCCCGGCCGCTTTGGGAATCGAACCTCGGAGTCGGAGCACTCATTACTGATTCGATTCTTACTTGAAGCCGAGAACCTGTTACCAAGGTCAAGACATGGTGAGTGTTTCCACTCGACCACCACCTACAGGTCTTTATACGTATTCGATGGAAGATTTCTTGCTAAAGTGTTATATATACAACAACAAAAAGTGTCTCGGTAAGAAGTCTAGGCTGCACGTGGGGCTAACCCAATCTATCAGGGCAGAGCAAACGCAGCAGTCAACCATGCATGGGGCTAGGTCTGTGGCTTGGCCGCCTCCATTATTTCCCAATTCGTAATTCACTGTTTATGTAATGCTAAATTTTCCACACTTTGAAGGCACTGCAGCTTCAATTTCTCGCACTCTGCTCCACTCATCCCACACTCGCCTCCCACAGCCTTTACTTATTTTGCTATCTCCCACTCAAAATGCCAAAGCGAAAGAGAACGGGAGGGTTCAATGTAACTGAGTACTCTATTCAGCAGGTGAGGGCCTATGCTGAAGAGAAGAAGTTCGCCGATGCTCTTCGCTCTTTGCCTCCCCATAGCCATTTGCTATGGCTCCCATACCATCAGAAGGCAGCTGGCAATGACATCAAGCAACTATATATTGGCACCCTTTTGGAAGATGGGAAGGAGGTTCGGGTCTTTGCCTACATTGATGCGTATCAGATTGTACGCTTTCGGTCCGGAGCAGCTGAGCTTGAAGATCGAGCATCAAGGGCCCGCCTTCGCCTAGACGGACCCTTCGTCTTTCTCAAAACCGATGAACGGAAGAGAGACTATCCCGCATTGGAATCTCTTATCATGTTCTACTTTGTGGCCGCGGGTCACTACCCTAAGTTCATCGATGGGTTGCGTCATAAGCCCAACCTGCGTGGGCTTTCGATTGCTTGCAAGTTGATTCACAGCGGCATCGGTAAGCATTTCCATTACGATTAGAGGAATGAAAAGCTAATATGCATTCTAGAAAAGAAAAACTCAGAATCGAAAACCGAAGGCGAACAATGCGATGACGGGTTGGGAAAACTGATGGAGCGACCGGAAGATGTTGGCAGATTACTCCGGCAAGGAGTCATTGTGAAACAACAATATGCCGCACTCGAAAAGGATTACTTTGATTTGGAAAGGAAGAATGAGGCGTTGGTTCACAAACAAGAGAAAATGGCGGTCCTACTTCGAAGCGCTCTGGAAAATCCGGCAGCGATGACAAAAGATGAACGCCGTATGCTGATCCGGGAGATGGAAAACGGGTTGAACAATATCTAAGCAGAATGCCAACAAATGAATCAAGAGCTCAAGCTATTGAGCTTTATTGAGGCTATCAAACCTTACATTCTTTTAAATTCTCTACAACTTCGTGTTGGACATAGAGGTTATATGCACACCACTCTATTTCTATGTCTGTATCTATAACTGCATGTCACGACTATCCCTAGATCCCCTACCCCGTCATTTATAGGCTTCTATTAGAATCCTAGGTGTATCTATATGCACTTTAGGAACAATAGAATGCGAGAACAGATAATACTTAATGGCGACTTCGAAGGCAGTGATGTTAACCAATATATGTGTCATCGGTATAGTAATTAGAAATTAATACTAATAGCGTTATCAACACAGTTAAACCATCACAATGAAAAATTCATCAGTCGGGGTCCCAAAGTTTATCATGGTGATCACTCTAGGTACGATGCGTAAACCTATAATCTGCTCAAAAGGCATCACATTCGGAGTTACAAGTAACCATTCATGACGAAATTGCCGTATCCTCTGCAACCATGGACATAACTTCATAAGTCGAGCGCTATGTAAATATTTGCCTCTACACTGGGTAACATTCAATTTCTCTTCCCAAGCTTGACTTCCACATGATTTGTAAAATGTCTACTCGGATCTCGCACAGCTATGGCCGCCAAAATGGCTATAACGCCGAAGGGTATAGATGCAAGCCATGTGACACGAAAACTATACGCATAAGCATATCGCGCTGCTGTCAAACATCTTTGAAACAGCGCGGGAGATACATTTCCATGATCTGTGCCTTGGCTCGGTACACCAATGAGTGTCAAACCCACCATCTCGACCAGTTCTTTTACAGCAGTGGCTTCATATATACCTCCAACTGCAGCTGTATCAGCAATGCGCTTGGCCACTTCGTGTTCAGCCGTCTGCTCGAAGATGGAAGAGAATATGACTGAGCCGACGGAACCACCCACAGAACGGAAAGTGCCAATGATCCCAATCGCAACTCCGAGATCTCGCTGCGGGACATTCAGCGAGGCGGTAGTATAGCAATTGAGCGTGATCCAACCAAATGGAAACATGGCCAGCAACTGCACAGCCATAAGCCAGTTGAGTGTGGTGGGCGTAATGAGCGCTGCGAGGCCAAAGAACAAAGTCTGCATAAAGACGGCGAACGCAAGTTGATAATGTACGTGCTTGATATGATGGACCAGGGCCGGGACTGCAACTCCACCGATCAACTGCCCGAACCTAGTTCTCTGCGTCAGTCAAAGTTGTCAAGATGGTGAGATTTCGCATACCCCGAGGCGAGTGAATACACCCCAATCTTTATGGGATCCGCCGTAAACAAATAAAGTATCGTCTGAGCATTCAACGCCGACGCAGCAAAGAACACCATACCAGCAACAAAAACCAGCACAATTAGCGCTGAGTACTGTCGAAACTCTTTAATCAGATACCAGGGGAACAAAGGGTCTGTAGGGACAAGCGCATCGTACACAAACGCCGCCCCAAACACCACAACACCAAACACCAACGGCGCAACAGTCCCCGCACTACTCCACGCATACGTCTTCCCTCCCGAGTTCAAACCATACAGGAAAACGATCAGACCTGCAGTAAACAGAAACGCCCCCACAAAATCCAACTCTTTGAATTGCTGCCATTTCGTTTTGTCGTCCGGACGAGGGTGCGAAGGAGGGAAATACACAAGGTACGTCCCGATCAGCGAAAACGCACCGTACCCAATACATATATAAAACATGATTCGCCAAGACGCGTTCGACACAAACACATTCGCTAGGATGGTAGAAGGGACGGCCCAGGCGGCAAGGTTGAATTCCGTCCACGCGAGGCCGATGCCGCGATACTTGTTGGGTAAAATTTCCGTGATACCTTTCCGCGTAAGCTGTGAGCACACAACGTCCTTCGAAGACATAAAAAGCAAACATTGTAGGACAAGTATTACATACCGGCATACGCCACTGAAACGGTCCCAATCGCCATCCCCAGCACCACCTCCCCGGCAATCACCTGCTCCATAGTCGCTGCCGTACACGCCACCACGCCACCGACAATCGTCAACGCTTGCCCGAAAAGAATGACAGGTCGCCGGCCGAAGATGTCGCTAAGTCTACCGGCGACGCTGAACCCGACTGCGGCTGCTGCACCCCAGCCGGACGGGATCCAGAAGGAGATGCTGGAGCCGCCGAGGCGTTGGGAGAGTTGCACGAGGATGGGTGTGACGAGGATGAAGCCGAACATGATTGGACCTGTGAAGGAGGTGCCGAGGAAGAGGGCGGACAGGAGGACGGGCAGGGTTAGTGGGTTAGTGGTGTTTGTGTCATCGGGGGTGAGGGTGTAGTTGGGGGTGGATTGCGCGAGTGTGATATCTTCGTGGCGGGTGGTCGTGGAAGGGGCATGTTCTATGTCGTGGCATTTGGTTTCTTGTTTCTCGGTCATAGTGTGTCTTTTACCCTATGAAGATTTAGGGTAGTCTGTGAATTGTTGAGCGTGGTGGCGAGTTAGTGAAGTTGGGGTCAGTAGGATATGAGAGTAGGCGCGACTAGCATCCAGAACAGATTTATATAAACTTCTTTCTCCTCTTCATCCGCAGTCATGCCTAAGCTTCCTCATGCGGGGCTTGGTGTAGCTAAGCATATTTAGAGCTTAAGCGCATATCAACAGGGATGTTTGCAGTGTGGGGAAATGTGGGGTTACCGAGGGATGTTTGATCACCTGCATTACATGGTCGAGGACGTGGCGTAGGGCGTAAGATGTGCTGTGAGATGTGGAAGCAAAACTCATTGTGAAGTAATATGTTGTGCCCAGTTGTTGAGGGCCTGCTATGTTGGTTTTAACAATGATCGGGAAAGTGGACGCTATTTGAGAATTGCGGCAGCTTTATAGGTGTCTCGCCAGTTTGAGTATTTTTTTTCCATGGTAATTACCGAATGATGGGATCAATAATCTCACAATGTAATCGAACTAAAAGTTTGAATGCGTGAATTTTCAATGTACTTGAGCTCATTATACAAGTTAATCTCCTTTCTGGAGAGGAATATTAATACAGAAAACAAACCATCCCTGGGTATCAATCTAAAAAGCAAAACATCCCTGGGTATCAATCTAAAAAGCAAATTACTCCTGGAGATGCTGAACAAAACTTCCCGCAAACAAATGCAAAATCAAGTGTGCCAACTAATCCCAAATATCCGGTTCCAATCTCGACTCAGACTCGACATCCCTCGAAGGTGGTACCAGTGCTTATTTGTTTCTTTCCTCAATCGCCAGATGATCTCGACCGTAGGAGGCCCTAAAGGGCTTCGACCACAGGAGTTCCCTGACGAGTGTACTTGAAACGAATATGTATCTTGGCGATGTCGGAGGCGGAGAAAGGGCTTCCAGAGGGTATTTCAACGTCGGCGGCGGAAGAAGGCAGCGGCACCGATGGCGACGACGGCAGCAGCGACACCGATCTTGATGGCGGTCGAGGCAGAGGGCAGGGGGAGCGAAGTTGGCAGCCAACTGTCGTTGGTCTTGGTAGGAGGATCTGCCTCGCAAGGGATGGAAGAAGCTGGAATCTCCTCTTCGGCATCATCTTCCTTGGCTGGTGCATTAGATACCTCCGGTGCGGCACTATCTTCGGTCATGCTAACTAGTAGGTTGATGATCTCTGTCGTGATCGGGATGTGGTCATGGTGCCCGAAATCAACCTTGCCAATTGCCTCGTTACCCTCACTGGCTGCGTCATCGGCCTCGGATCCTGATACTGCAACAGCAGTATCACATTCCGGGATGGGGTAGCCACAATCTCCAACTTCGGTTTTGCTTGAAGTTTGAGAGGTTGCGTCCGAGGATCTTGAGGAGGCGCTGTCTGTCTCGATCTGCGATGGGTAAATCAGAGACAGGCCTGGGATGGGCGTATCCGCGAGGTCGAGAGCAGGGACAAGTTCTATGGGAGTCGACATCATGGTGTCGACATCCGGGATGTCTGAAACTTCGTCACGGTCCCCATTCTCAGAGCACGTTGATAGGGTGGGCTCCTCTCCATAGAAGTCCTCGTCGTCGATGAAGTCGTCAGCAGCATACTTCGCTGCGATATCATCTTCCACACCCACAGCAGACACGGTATGGTTGGTTGCCGGGATAGCTCGAACAGTTTCGATTTCCTCGGCATTCTCAACATCCAGGCTTGATGAGGTCTTTTGGCTGTCATGATAAAAATCGTCCGTCACATCGTCGACGGCACCATCGATAATCGGCATCTCGGTGATCATCTCCAAAGCTAGTGTGAGTGCATCGAACTCTGCAAATTCCATAATCCTAAGGCCGGAACGTGCGTAGACTTCTGTGTCCTTCGTAGTGAGGCGACCATATTTATAAAATTTGGCTTTCATGAAATTGGAAGCATAATTGTAGCGAAGCGTTGAATTGGGTTCGTTCAACTCCGGGTATGCTGGGAAAGTAGATAGATAATACTCCGGGTAAACATTTCTTGATGGGATGGATATTTTGTATGCATTTTCAGGCCAGTCTGAAGGCTCGGAAGAGAGATATAAAGACCTGTCGCCAGGAAGGCGTGAATCAAAATCCTCTGGTTCATATTCATTATGAGTTTGGTTAACGTCGGGGTATACGCTGTCGTCATCGTCGTCATTGATGTATTGAAGTATGCAGGCCACATCTTCGTCGTCAATGTATTGCGTTAGGCCGGTATCGCGGTCATAAAGGGCGACTGAAGGTGGCTCGGAACCATCCATGCTGGCGTCATAGGGTGCTTCTGTAGCTTCATCATCGACCTCGTGACTCATATGCTCTGGAGGCATAATGGAATTATCACTCGCTCCGTACGGTGTATCCAAGTTTTCCATGCCTTCGTAAGTCGGATAAGAGGATAGCATTTCCTGGCGCATTTCCTCTGCCTCTTCGCAAAGAGATTCTGATGGCGGTTCGGGAGAATCCTCGACACTGGTCTCGATCTGCTCTTGGCATTCTTGTTGCAGACTCGACTCTTCAACGGGGGCGCCGCACTCGAGCTTGTTTCCTACAGTGGCTTTCCAGTTTTCGAAACTCCAATCATCGTCGTCGTCGGCCCAACTGCCTAGGACGCGGCGGGGGGGAATGTCGGACATATTTGTTGTTGTTGTTGTGAAATGGGTGTAACTTGGAGATGGAGAAGGATATTGAATGGGGAAGATGTATTATGTGACACGAACGACGGTGGGATGGATTGATAGAGAACAATGTAGTGAGTAGGGAGAATGCTTTGGTGTTGGGTTGATATTTTTCGAAGGAGGGAGGGCGAGGTTGAGTGCAAATGTTGTGGTTGCGTGCTGGCTGGTCGATTTTATATAGGCGGGAGAACTGTCCGTGGACCGTGCGGGGGGTGCGTTTGTAACGGGGGGTGCGTTTGTAACGGGCGTTGCTGCTGGAGACACTTTGGTTGCCCTAACGATGAGCAAGATTTTGCCTCATTCTATTGTGTGGGCGAAAAATCAATTATTGGATTGTTGCCGGCTTAGTCACCGGTGTAATAACAAGGCAGACGTGGGTAGATGCCCACACCACTAGTACGGAGGAAAGAAAGGAGACGAGCTTTACTGGGGAAAGAAGATAGTTATAGGTTCTATGTCTGTAAAAGTGTTGCAATCCTCGTGGATGACAGGTTGGGCCTTTTACACAAAGCCCGAACCGCTATGGCGGGCGTACCTGTGATGGACGGGGCGGAAGTACATGTATAACTCTGGTAGAGCCAATAGAGAATCCAGAGCCTATCGTTTGTGGCTAGATGTTACCAGACACGTCCCTCAGGACTTGGTCCAATTGAAGCGTTTATTGAATGGACAAGCAAGCAGGCTCCGAGCTTGTAGGAATACGTCCATGAACATTGAAATCAGAGATCGTCCCCCACAGTACTTCAAAAAGTCACACAAACGATTATATAATTGGATACTTTGGCGAGTCATAAAATAGGCATGTCGAGCCTGAGCGAAAAACAGCCCTAGCACGAAGAACCAACCTCGCCACTAACGAGACTATGGATATCACGGCAGTGACATTTTGCAAGCTGATGGAGTTCCAAATCCATATTTAGAGAATCATAGTATATACATCTTGTCTAGTAGATACTGTAGCCCAACTTCTACAAAGCGAATAGGCTGTATGTATTTGCCCCCCACGGTAACAGCGCTATGTGCAGTCACAAGTATCAAACGCCGCGTATCAAACGCCGCGCATACAACTTCATCACAAGCAGTGGCTTGGCGCAACCACCTCTTATGACGCATTGTACCGCTTCTTATTGGTTAACAGCGATTCAAATTTTTCTCTGTCTAGTATCGCGTTTTCAACGAAATCCGCCAAGCGTGATTTCGTCCGCTATTGTGATCTAAGCACAAAAACCCGCCTCGACCCTCATCTTCACCACCCCAATAGCTTGGTACACTCATCAACCTCTACTTGTACCACCGCTCGCAATCACGTGCACTATCTGTCCCACCACGCAGCCAGTAAGCTCTGAAATCGAGCAACTCGTCATCGTCAATTAAGTACAATAGCAAGTAGAGCGGCGCATCGACGCCATGGGACTTTCTTGTCCTCCACTCATCCTAAACGTCGCCTACTTGGGACTTCTCTTACTCTCAACTTTCGTCCTCAATTTACTACGAGGATTTGTCACATATACGACCTCGCACGAGAGCAATCCAACAACCAAGGATCCACCTCCCGTCGTGGAGTCTGTCAACCACGCTGAACCAACCGTTCAACCCATCGCTCCACCAACTTCCCACGCGATAGTTGAATTGATCGCGCAGGCGCCCACTCCGCCGAATAGTCCCTCACTCAAACTCAATTCCGGGCACAGCAATCCCTTAGCAATGGCCGTCTCTGCAATCCTGCTCTGCCCCTTTTGCAAAACCAACCTCACCAGCGAGTCCGACGAAGACCTACGCATCCACGTCCGGCGCTGCATCGTCAACACCAACACTACAACTTGCCCCAGCCCAGGATGCTCCAAGCACTTGGCCTCTCTATCTAACCGCAACCGCGTCATGTTCACCAAGCACCTCCGCTCCTGCACCCTCTCCCCCAAGGCCACCCTCTTCAACCCCAAACCCAAATCCCCCAAGAAATTCCACCTCTTCATCTCCACCAACCCCTTCGTCCCCTCCATCACCCTCTCCCCCCCACCGGACCCACCCCGCACCGCGCACATTATCCGTAGGGAAGCGCGTAGGTACCCGGACTCCTTCTTCAACACAGAAATGCTCTACCCACCCCCCACAACCTCCAAAAACCGTCTCGACGTCTACTTCAGGGAGAGCGCCCACTACCCCTGGCTCGCGAAATCCGTCGTGGCCAAGGAGCACCGCGCCAACCAGCTACGCTGGAAGCGCCGCGAGGAGCGGAAAAAGAATGAGTCGGTGCAGGATCGTGAACTCCGCCAGCGCTATATGCGGTTGAGGATCGACAAACGTGCAGAGAAGCTGGAGAGGGCTTTTAAGCAGGAGGAGGAGGACGAGACTGAGCGTGAGAAGGAGAAGCAGCGCATGGAAGAGGCGTTGCTCAAGCGCAAGCAAGACGAAGAGACGGAGGAGGCTGACAAGGACAAGGAGCCGAAGCGTGCCAAGCAGATCGAGGAGGGAGAGTTGCTTCAACTTGGGGTGATTGCCTTCTAAGCAGCCAGTTGTGAGGAGTTAGTTTGACGTCCTCCTCCGCTAGCCATCTCTCAAACGGCGTTTTTTTCTAACGTTGGTTCGCTCGTTGTGCGCACGCGCGCGTTAGAGTGAAAGAGAGACAGAGAGAGAGGAATGTTTTCCACACGAGATTAAATTCCAAACTCGACGGATCTGGATTTTCGGCACTATCACCAACTCATCATCATCATCATCATCAACAAACGACTTGTACAATAAAATAGACGAACGATACCCAACCATCACCATACACCCCCACCACATCACATCACACCCATCCCATCCAAACATCGTTATCACTGTATAAACC